>JASGLE010000536.1:0-28912 GCA_030179965.1 Cyperus esculentus | reverse complement strand
TGACTTCTCTGTTAATTGGGACTGAAATAATTGGCATCAAGTGACCGAGAGACCCGGGCTTCATCAGTTCACAAAACAAACAGTTTTCTCTATTTTTTTTCCTCTATTTGTGCATGTACATTGCCATGTTATTTTGATCCTTGTGCCATTAATTTGTTTGGTTGTATTGCAGGGAATAAATGGAATTTCTGTTTCAAATTAAAAGCTTTGCTGTTTTATTTTGAGATGTGTGTGAGAAGAATCAAAATTATTTAATTTGTTTTGTCAGAATTTTTACGGTCCAAAATTAATATTATCGATTTTGTGGTAAGAACAATTTGGTTTATACATTTATTGTTTAAAAATCTGTCTTTCCTTTAAAAGAAATGAATTTTACTTGCATATATATGCATTTCGAAATATGAAACACGTTCAATAAATTTAATTTTGTTTTCAGTATCAAGACATAAAAATGCAGTTGATATATCCTAATTAACAATTTTGAGGGAGCTAGAAAATTTCTTATGAATTTTGTTGGATCAATGGACTTGAAAATATTTTCAATTGCCCCTAAATCAGTTTGGGACATTTACTGACCAACTTCTTTTCTCATCTTTTTTTTCTCTTCGTTTGATTTTGGCATTGACATGGTTTCCTTATGACTTTTCAGAAAAATGCTGGTAAAAAGGAAGAATTTCAAAGGGACCATTTCAGACATAGCGGATTAAGTAAAGGAAAAGGTAAAAGTGTTGTCCCTGACGCAAGGAATGCGTCATAAAAATTTAAAGGGCTATTGAGATGGGGAAATAACACATTTTGTTAAAAATTATAACATATTTTTACTAGTACATTATACAAAAATAAATTTGGCATATATATTATGAAGAGATGCAGAAAATCTTTTGTTAAAAGAATATAAAAATATACTTCAAACTTATTCTTATTTTTTTTTAGATAAAGATGAGGGTAAAGGCACTCAAATTTAAATATCTATAAAAGACCTCCCCATCCGGGTTTCAAACCTAAGACCTCCCACACGGAGAGTGTTGCTTTTAGCTACTAGACCAAAGGCTGGTTCTTCAAACTTATTCTTATTTTGATATATATATATATGAGTAAAACTACCGTGCTCTTAAGCTCACGGAGGCCTCCCGTGAGCTTAATACAAAAAACATATCAAAGCATATCCAAATTTTGATTTATATGGCTCAATAAATTTTTTATATCAGAATCTTATAGCATGCAAATTTTTATCATTTCTGGAGATTTTTAAGTATTTATTTCAGATTTTTTAATAGCACCTATATAATATTAATAAAATAATCAATGTTTCATATGTAACTTTTAGAAAATCTGAAATAAATACTTAAAAATCTCTAAAAATGGAAAATTTTTGCATGACACATAATTTTGATATAAAAAATTTATTGAGCCATATAAATCAAAATTTGGATATGATTTGATATGTTTTTGGTGTTAAGCTCACAGGAGGCCCCAGTAAGCTTAAGAGCACCATAGTTTTACTCTATATATATATATATATTTCATTTATCTAAAAAAATTCCTATCAAATATATGTAGCTAATAACAAAACAAAGAACATATGACCCCATCACATTATTAACTTTACCAGTTAGACAAATCTACCAGTGATAGGAGTTGTTCCACCAGTTCATGTTAGGCAAACCACAAGATAAAGACAATCCATGTTTCTGTTAAAGATGCTTCCTCAAAACAATTACCGGATTTAAAATTTCCAATTTGTAAATTTTCCCGGTAAAAAAAGAAAAAAAAAATGCCCTTGGCTAGCCTCATTGATAAAAACCCAGAAAAGGGTTGATGATGTTGACCAGACCCTCTCATGGGATGATCACCTTGACAGCAATAATTATGGCAACGGTACTCTAAAATCCTTTCAAATAATGTGCACTGATCAAAAGGATATATATATATATGAGGAGGGATCTATTGACAATAGATAACTTGACAATCTTGACAATGCCTCTTTTAAAAAATTTATAAAAAATCATAAAAAATCTTAAAAATGAAAAATGATTTATAGATGTATTACTTGACTTATAGATTGATAGTGTTTCAAATTTCAATCAATTTGAACATTGTTTAATGACTTATCAAAATTTTGTGCACTTTTCAACGGTTATAATTTAACGAATCTTTAAAGAGCTATCAAACATTGTTTAAATTGAAAATAATCGGATACATAATTAATCTATAAGTTAAGAAATACTTCCGTGAACTTTTTTCTATTTTTAAGATTTTTTATAATTTTTTATAAATTTTTAAAAAGTGGGATTGTCAAGATTATCAAATTATCCATTGTCAATGGATCCCTCCTCATATATATATACTAGTAAAGAGCCACGCCTTGCTTTGAGCTGAAATTGTTATTTCTTGTAATATTTTTTTAAGAATGTAATGGGCCTTATATTGAGAAAATTGATATGGGCCTTAAATATTAATGGGCTGAGACATTAACGTCAACGGGCATTAAAGTAAATCAATGGCTCTGATCTATCCAATAAAATGATCAACTGCTCATGTGGATCGATAGCCCTTTCATGTCATTTTTTCTAATATGCTTTTTATAGTAAGGATATATAGAGTCCGGCTACAATAATATGCATATCACGGTTTTATCGTGCTATGCGATCCGTATCTCCGTTTGCGGTGTCCAAATTGTCGATCCAAACCGTTAAACTTAATCTTTATATCAAAATATACTAGCAAACCAAATTTTATAATTTTTTGAATTTTTTTGCTATTTTTAATGATGGAGAGAAAATGGCTAGATCCAAGGATTATGATTTATACAAAACAACAATTTTCTCTCCATTATTAAAAATAGCAAAAAAATTCTAAAAATTGTAAAATTTGGTTTCCTAGTATATTTTGATATAAAGATCATATTGAGCGGTTCGGATCGACTATTTGGACACCGAAAACTGAGATATGGACCGCATAGCACGGTAAAACTGTGATATGCATATTACCGTAGCCTAATTCTATATATATGTGTGTGCTAGTTATATACAGAGTAATAGCTAGCGTATACCGTTTTTACTTATCCACCGGTTTATTGTGTTTTAATGAATAAATAACATTTTTCAGTAAACATTTATATCTTTCCAATTAGGGGAAATATCATTTTCTAGTGAACAGATACACAGTGGTTTCCAGTAAACATTTATACAACTGTGACAAACACATGGGTGCACGTGGGTGTCAGACTGTAAGAAGGGTGGATGGGTGACCTACTTTATAGAGTGGACTCTACATGGTTCTCTTAGAGTAATACCTAGCATCCATAGAATAACTGTCCATAGCGTCCATATGTTACATTCCGAGATATATCTGTGACATTTTCTGTTACATTCTTTGTACGTTTATGGATGTATGGACAACCTTTCAATGGACGCAAGATGTTTCTCATTTTCTTATATATATATATATAGGGAAACATTAAGTGTCCATTATGGATTGTCCATAGTAGACACATATGAGGGGTGTATTGGTTACATGTGAGGCCACTTATACCCCCTTTGTGTCTACTATGGACACATCCATAGTGGACACTAGGTATCACTCATATATATATATATATATATATATATATATATATATCTTCACTGTGCATGTAACATGGCACACTGACTAGTGAATATGAATATATATATGAATGAATAGGAATCAATAACTCATATGTTGTGGACCGCATGTATAGTATAGTATAGTATAGTATAGTATAAATCATTTCATTGCACGAGACGTATGTAAAGGAGTACAAGTGAAGTCAAAATGAAATGTGGCATATATTATTGGTTATGAATGATAAAAATAAGAAAGAGATAAGATATGCAATTATATATGCATGCAGTGGATATGATAATTTTGACAGCCAATATATATATTGGTTTAATTATAAAACCCAATATCAGAAATGTATAATTTTACCTCTTACATCTTTTTGTGATCCGAATTTATGGTCCATAGTCAAGAATCAGCCTTTTTGGTCTAGTGGCTAAAGACAACGCTTTCCGTGTGGGAGGTCACAGGTTTGAAACCTGAATGGAGTCTTTTATAGACATTTAAATTTGAGTAGCTTGACCCTCATTTTTATCTCAAAAACAATTTATGGTCCATAGTCCACACTATGAAATGTTGAGTGTCAATATATATATCATTGTCCATTATTATACATTCAAAGTATAAATACATATTGGTGCATCAAAAGTTTCTAAAGCAAATTAATATCAATAGAAATTTGGATATAGTTCATTTAAAAAAGAAAAACCTTTACAAATATATGAATAGAATAATTAACCCTACATAATAAACTTTCACAGGGTTAATTCATGTTATTCAACATGTCAAAATTAATTGATACAATTTATTTATAACTACAAAAATTGTAAATTTTTTTTTTGAATGCAAAAAAAATTGTAAAATTAGATTCATAGTACATGCATGCAGCAGCAGTGAAGCAGTCAAGTCCAATACCAACAGGATGTTGCATGGCAAAAACAACCTAGCTAATAAGGGGTTACATCAAAGAAGAGCATATCACTAGCCTTGTCTCCCATGCACAATTTATATGTAGCCATCAGCTTGTTTTGTGAAGACAGTTCCCTTTTTTAATGGCTGATTTTACTAGGTATTTATTATATATAAATTAACTATTTTTTTATTGTATGCAATATATGTCTGCTTAAGAAAAATAGTTTAAATATTTCTGTTGAGGAGTGGTTGCAGTTACTGAATTGAAAATCCATAATCCTGAAAAAAAAAAATTGGAACATAAATCATCACGTCTGACTGTTGCAATTTTGTACAATTTTGATCTGTTTATGAAAAGTATTAAATAATTTACAAATTGCATTAATAATTCTCAAAAAAAAAAAAATCAATCCATGTAATTGGAAAAGATCTATAAAATTTGTCCAACTTTTATTTTTCTCAATTGTAATTATTAAATATTTAAATTGTTCAAATAATCATTGTATATATAAGTAATCCTCTTTCTACTCTACTCATTGATGCACAAAAAGAGAAACATCTTGCGTGTATTGAAAAGTTGTTCATACATGTATCCATAGACGCATCCTGAAATGTAACATACATTCTGAAATGTAATATATACATTTCGGAATGTAACGTATAGACTCTATAGATAATTTTTCTATAAATATTATTTTGGAAGGTAACATATAGACTCTCTGAACAGTTTTTTATAAATATTATTCTAAAATATAACATATAGACTCTCTAAACAATTTTTTATAAATATTATTCTAAAATGTAACATAGACTCTATGACAATTTTTCTATGAATATTACTCGCACAAAAATACAAAGAAACACACATCACATTCATCCTTCAGCATCCAGCCACGTACCAGTATCTCTCTGCCCAAAACTGCTCCTCTGGTACCCTTCCCCAAATTAGCCCACTACTCCCTATAACAAAATTGGTTTTCTGAAAATATCTCCCCCCTATATATCTGGTACAAACAAGAGACACCACAACTTCAACTCCATCTTTCCTCAAATCTCAATCCCAAATTCATGAAAATTCACCCCCAAGTTAACTTGAATCCAAAAAACTTGTGAGTCCAAAGAATAACAGGATCCTTTTTGTCCAATATAAACCATTAGATTAAAATGGACGGCTCGATCAGCCCAATTAAGATTATAGGGGGTCTTTTTTATAATCAATCTGATCCGTTGATTTTGATCTGACGGTCCAGATTTGGATAACAGGGTCCTGTTATCCAAAATTGGGATAACAGCGGAAGTGAATTCGAAACTTGGTGCATGCCGGATCATAGAACAATTGACCCTGTCTCACTCAATTCAGGGGACTAATAGCAACAACATGCATGCATGCTTGTTAATTACTAATAAATCACGGACTAGATAATTAGTGCTATATATATATATATATATATCCTCCAGACATTCTGGTACAAATTAATTTGTTGGGTAACACAAAAAACTGTGTGAAAGATTCTGTAGGCTAACCAAAAGATGCAGCTTTCTTTGACTAATGAATCAATGATCATCAATCAATTAAGCAAGCAAGCACCTCAGAGGCTTAGACAGGTACATTCATTCCCTCACAGACTTCACCAACCGACCTACACATGCAATTGCAAGCAAGCAATCTTTATCTCTTTACTCCTCCTTTTTCTTTTTAATTTTTGTTTGAAGTTGATCCCTATCTCCTATATAATACAGAGGCGCTGAAATCGGCTGAGATCCAAATCGGATCTCAAAGTCCTCAGATACCGATCCGACGGTTCTCAGAGTCCGTATCTGCTGAGTCCGAATCTCAGGGTTGCTGAGAACCGTCGGATCGGGATCTCAGGACCTTGAGGTCCGATTTGGATCTCAGCCGATACCGACGCTAATACAGAGTAATACCTGGCGTCTATGAAAAAACTGTTCATAACGTCCGTAAGTTATATTTCATTTTGAAGTGTATTTAGTACATTTTTTTATACCTCTATATAAATGTATGGATAGTTTTTCAGAAAATTTTTTATAGCGCTCATAAGTTACATTTCGGAATATATATCTGTTACATTTTAGAGCGTATTTCTTACATTTTTTATACCTCTGTATGGATAGTTTTTCAGACGACTGAAGATGTTTCTCTATAATGTAGGAAGTAAAACAATGAAAAGTTGAAAACTTTGCAACTGTTTTAGCCACTGCTAGACCTATTGAACAAACCCAAAACCAAGTTTTCTTTTTCTTTCAATCCCCAGGCCCCCAGAGTTGATTAATTGCCACTGACAATGGTGTTACAGCTCCAGGCACACAGGTGTCCCATCGAGTTAATACTGTTCATATCATCTCCAGTTTGGACACAACCCCTTTGTTCAGTAAGCGTATTAAGTTAAAACAGAGCAAAACGCTAAATCACTTTAAAGCAGCGGTGTTTTGTAGTAGTGAAGTAAATAGATGAAGTAAAGTGAGTAAAATGTGTAAAAGATGTAAAATGTTAGTGATTTAGTTTACTACACCTATATATATATAGCTGCGTTAACTTACTACACCTTAATTAAATCATTTCCGTTTAGTGACTTTAAACATCTTAATCACCTTACTTCACTTTTACTGTACTGCCGAACGAGGTGAACAGGTTTATACATACATATCCCTCCTCATGATACATGAATTGATCACTCACTCACTCTGGCAAATGTAAACTTTGTTGTTTGTGTGTATACTGACTGATGTATCATATATTCCTGGTGGTGTCAAAAGTGTCAAACCGAATGTCACAAGAAAACAGTAGTGGTATAATAATACCTATCCATATAACTATATAATTAATTAATCCAGCAAGTGGTCCTTGACCTTGAACTTGAAGAAAGGCTGTACATTTAATTAAACATGTACATGAATTTCAAATATATATATGTTAACTTAGCAGTGAGTGAAGGTAGAAATGTTGTACCCGTGAACAATTAATTAATACAGGGAGTTAAGGTAAACTAAATTGAATAAATAAATAAAGAGAAACATGTAGACTATAAGTAGGTCACTATTTATCACTCTCACAGTCTGACACATCCACGTGCACCTATGTGCTTAGCACAATTGCATAAATGTTCACTGGAAAATGATATCTATTAATCGGAAAGATATATAAATGTTCACTGAAAAATAATAGTTACTCACTGAAAACATAGTATCCCGGTGGATAAGTAAAAAGACTGAACGCTAGCTGTTACTAAGTAAATAAATCCAGCTAGCCAGGAAGGAGGACAGAGTTAAGGTATAAATAAACTGGTGATGCACTCATCACTCCACCAGCCTCCGTGCACTGAATACTGCTACAACTGTTCATACTGCTGGCTAGGCATTAACATTACCATTAACATTATAACATAAACATAAACATTAACACACAGTCTTGGCCAGTTATATATGCATTCCATCAATAAATCATAAATGGAGAGAGAGATGGCATGCAACCATTAAATATGATGTCCTGATGTACTGTTCTCTGCTACTGCTCGTGAGTGACTTATTTATTCATGATGGATGATGGATGGATGATGGATGGATGGATGGATGGATATGGCATCTTATGAGATGATGAGAGACCATGATCATCATCATGCATGCATGCCCCACTTCTATTTAAGTGGTGGGATCCTTTGTGTTGTGGGTATGTTTTGTCACTTCAACACTTATTGATTGTTTGCTGTTAATTAGTGTTATCTATCTGTAGGTTTTTTTTTTTTTAATTTTATTTTGGGTAATATATATATATATATGATGATGCTACTTGGGATATTAATATTATTTATTATTAAATAGAATAAACCTTTTCTGCACGAGGAATATTGCCTAGCTAGAGTATGGCATTGCCGATTCTTTATTTAGGAGGGACATAGTTTTACTGTAATTCTATGTTAGCAGCTGCTATCAACTTTTCAAAAAAAAAAAAAAAAAAAAAGACAATCTTGGAAGTTTTTTAAAATCTTAATAACTATCTGCAAAATGTTAAAAAGTTGAAAACTTTTAGAAAAACGTTGCAGAGTTTATGAGTTGAATATTTTTTTCCAATTGGAAGCAATTTAAAACTGTTTGATAGTCCATCAAATACAAGTGAAATTTTGATCCATTAAAAGTTGTATAAATTTTGGATGAGCCAGCAAATGATATACAGTCAAATCGCTTCAAATTTAAAACATCCGGAGAACAAAATTGCCACACAGAATAAAACCAAAAAAAAAAAAAACACACACAAGAGGCCATAGAAAAACCTCCCCAGAAAAAAAAGGACCAAAGCTGCAGAAACTATCCATCCATCTATAAGGGCTATTGAAGAAGAGTATTATAGGGGCATTTGAATAAAAAAAAAAAGAAGAAGAAGAAGATAGGGGCATGTCTTTGACAGGAACATCTTAACTGCTCAATTGTCAAAAGGGAGAGTTTTGAATTTTGCAGGCATGATTTAATTCTGACCGTTGGATCCTAGAATTATAATAGAATTATAGATGAAGCAAAGGGAGGGGACAAGGAAAGAGAGAGGGGGGCTCTGAACCTGGATCCACTAACTGTACGTCCATGATCCATCTATTTTGATTTTGGTGTGACTAGTCGACATGCATTTTTTTGGGAGCTTGAGCTAGCTATATATATAGCTACCTGTTTATTATTTTTTGATTGATATTTATTTATAGGGATATTTATTCATTCCCCAGCTTCTTTTATCTCCAGCATCTTCTTATGCAGTTTTTTTTTTTTAGTTTGATGTAGGGTTATTATTATGAGGGATCCATTGACAGTGGTTAATTTGACAATCTTGACAATGGTATTTTTCAAAAATTTATATATAAATAACAAAAAATCTTAAAAATAGAAAAAACTTTACGAAAGTATTATTTAACTTATAGATTGGATATGTTTCTGATTATATTTAGTTTAAGCAACATTTGATAGCTTTTTTAAAGACCCGTTAAATTACAACCGTTAAATAGTGTATAAAATTTTTATAAGGCATTAAATGATATTCAAATTGACTGAAACTTGAAACATCATCAATCTATAAGTTAAATAATACATCCATAAAACTTTTCATTCTTAAGATTTTTTATGAATTTTTTGAAAAGTCTCATTGTCAAGATTGTCAATATATCCATTGTCAATGGATCCCTCCTCTATTATTATTAAGTACGTTGCTTTCATGCTCACTTCAGAAAATTCTATCGTTTACAATGAATCTCATAATGAGTAATATTTATTTATAATTGTCATATTGAAAATGAATTTTTTTTTGTGGGAGTGTTGGAGCAAAATTTCATTATCAATTGTCCAAATTTTACTTTTGCTTTTGTAGTACTTTTTGTGATGGATGTGTATGTTTGAGTGAACAGTGTAGTTTTTATGGATGATCAGATATAATTGTGTACATAATTTTGGTACTTTCTTGTCTTTTTTTTTGCGTAATAAATATTGTTTGTGACCAAAAAGCTAAAATTAATATTGACATGAAATTGTTAGAAAAAAAAAAGAGCATTTTCTAAGTGAAAGTTTTTATTTGTAAAGAGCAAATTGCCCATATCCTAGTGGGATTTGCATATATTGTTGGTCATCACATTAAAAAAAAAAAAAAAAACTCGTTTCTTTTGTTGAGAAATTGAGATCTTTTTTTTTTTTTCTTTTTTTTTGGCTTTTTTGGGTCAAAAGACAAGTGTGTTTTAATAAATTTAAAACAAATAGACTAGTCAAAAGAAATTAGAACATGAATATATATATGAAACAATAACACCAAGAACATAATTTAGTGGGTTTTCCTGTTTGGCGATTAGAAAACATGTTTACAGAATCAATTTTGGAAATGTCATCACTTAGCCAGGCAACAGTTCTTATTTATTTTTTAGAATAATGAAATGTGTGCTGATTTGTCATTGCACCAAGTTAGTTGGTCACCGACAAATTAAAATTTGATTTAGAATTGTTATTATTATTATTATTATTATTATTATTATCATTATCATTATTATTAGGCTAATTCTGCTATGGATTGGACGAAATATGGGCTATCCATTTATTAGAATCCGATAGTTGTGATGTGATGTATCCTTTAGACACAATTAAAAAGAAATATTTAATAAGAACAGCTCAGTTCAAAATAAAAAGTTGTTTGGCAAATTCATAGCATAGCTGCTCTATTATTATTAATTATGGAAGAATTTCATGAACCAACAACAACAGACAACCTCGTTTGAATATTAATTTTGGTGAAAATTAATGTTGTTCATGATCTGACATATATGCACAAAAGTTTGTGTCTGATTTGGTCTGAGATTAATTGCGAGTCAAAAGCAATTTCAACATTTACTAACGTTTATAAAACACTTACAATAATTAATAGCACAGTCTCTGTTGGATATCTGATTTTTAATTTAAGTCATCTGAAGATAATTTATTAATCATTCTTTATTTTAGCATCAAATACCTCTTTAAACCTCTATTTGGTTCGAAATTGTAATCCAAGAAATGTTAAGAAAAATTAATTTATAATGGTTATTCTGATGCTAAAATAGAACCTGATAAGTTATAATAATGGTTTGTTATTGACATATTGATAAGCTCTGGTAATTTAAGTATCATATTAATCCTGTTTCGGAAAAAAAGGTATCATATTAATGATGTATCTCGCTAATATTGAATTTACTTCAAATTTTTTTTTTGTAGAACTCATAAAGATAAATTGTTGTCAAAATAATACTGTCACGATTAACATGTATATTAGCTTAAAATTTTCATCAGTGCTATTTGTTTATAAAATAAAAATAAAATCCGAACTATCGATTTAATTAATATCTATTAAGAAAATACTATCTATTTTAGGCGGGCAAGGTTGCCAAAATATATAAAAGGTGAATTATTTTATGGATTGGAAGAGACATGGACCGTTCATTTGTCTGAATCGGATGGGTATGATATATTTTTAGAGTATAAGTTAAAGAGAGATGTTTGATTTGTGATATTTGGATCGCTCGATTAAAAATGAACGATTGTCCATAGAATAACAACTGTGATTATGCTATGGATCAGCTAAACAACCTTTCATTTTGAATTGAACGTTCTTATTAAATATGTCTCTTTAATTATATCTTAAAGACTAGATATGTTATTATGCACCATGGTGCAAAACACGTTTTTGCACCGCGATCGAATCTCTATTTCCAAAAGTCAGATGACCAAACCGATTTACCCGACACAATCTACATATTGAGATTATGCAAAGTACCAAATTTTACAATTTTTGGAACATTTTAACTATTTTTTTAGATTTTTCAAAGATGTGTACTTTTTGATATTCCAAATGACATTATTTTATTATTATTTTTTGTCCATCTTTCAAAAATCCAAAATAATAGCTAAAAAATTATAAAAATTGTAAAATTTGGTATTCCAGTATATTTCAATATGTAGAATGTGTTGGTTCAATTAGATTTGGCATTTGAAGTTCGGTTTGTGAGATTTTGAAAACGATGGTGCAGAAACTCTATTTACACCATGGTGCACCATCCGATTATAAAAAAAATGAACGGTTCATATTTCGTCCGATCCATAGCAGAATTAGTCTTTATTTTTATTTGTTTAGTTTTTTTGTTAAAATACAACGAAGAATATGCCCAGAGAGCCCTGACGGTCGAACATTGGTCGGTCGTGACTCATGAGTCATCGAGTCATGACCGGATGTTCACAATCATTCTACACATGAGACCATTGGCACTCACATGTCCATGTTTCTCATATAATTTTGTGGAGGGCTACTACTACTACTATAGTTCTCTTTTCTGACTAGTAGTTATTATATATAGAGGAGGGATCCATTGACAATATTTATCTTGACAATCTTGATAATAGAAATTTTGAAAAATTTGTAAAAATAGTTAAAATTTCTAAAAAATAGAAAAAAGTTTATAGAGATATTGTTTAACTTATAAATTGATTATGTTTCAAACTATATTTAATTTTAGTGACATTTGATGGCTCTTTAAAGCTCGTGAAATTTCAACCGTTAAAAAAGGTATAAAATTTTGATAAACCATCAAACGATATTCAAATTGATTGAAATTTGAAACACTATTAATCTATAAGTTAAAGAATGCATCCATTAAAGTTTTTTCATTTTTAAGATTTCTTATGAATTATTATAAATTTTCAAAAGTCACATTGTCAACATTGTCATTGTAAGCATTGTCAATGGATCCCTCCTCTTATATATATATAGTATACGGTTCCAAAATCCAAATTTCCAAGGAGTCCCCTTTGATCTAATTGAGGAAATACATACAATCATATACTTGGCAGCCGGTGTCAAGTTTCTAAAAAAAAAGAAATACATACAATCATACATACATGCATCCATGAAGGGCCTACCTATCATACATATTCTTGATTTGAAAGAACATAAGCACATGTGATAACAAATCAAGCAAGACGAGACACCTTGCCATGGGTATGATATGGATGACATTATAATTTTCCTCATTGTAATTGTTAATTGTTCCTAACAAAAAAAAAAAAAAAAAAACAAAATGAACATTATGTTGTTTATTTCTGTGGGTATAAGATGCATGTGCAAAAATTGTGCCATGATCAGATCATTATATAATTTCAGCAAGGTTGGTTTAGTTTGTTTAATTCAATTATGTTCCGTTCTATTACCCAAATGTTTTTTTTTTTTTTTTAGCTTTTTTCAAAGAATTAAATAAATATGTTTTTGAATAAGGAAATCACCATTATCCGTACGTTAATTGATTTTATGTAAAATAAATGTCCCTTCGGAGCATTAGCTCAACAACTCCTGATTCTAAAGTTCAATTTTGTATTCATCTTAATTAACGAGTCAAAATTTATAATTCATAACTTTAAAAAAGTATGATTGCAATCCGAGAAAACGCAAGTGGACATAATAGCAACAAATAATTTTATGCTTATTTATCGTATATCATGGAACCTTTTCCGTTCAATGCTATAAAAAAAAAACCTAATGACTACACAATAAAACTTACACAAGTATGTGTGCAAATAGAAAGAATTTATAATGTGAATTTGACTTATGCTTTAATTCTATTTAAGATTATAAAATCTTAGTTATTCACTTATTCTTCAATTCATAACTTTTAATACACAATTGGAAAAAAAAAATTCCTCATCAAATTCTTAACTAAGAATTTTCTTAATTGCATCATATCATCCAATTGATTTTTTTGTGTGCTCTATTTAAACCAACTGATGAAACAACAATGTTATATTATTACTAGTATTATTATTATGATACTATTATTATGGGACATGTCACAGTGCTTTACAAAGTTAAGCCTTATTTTGCTTTGCGTTTCCAAAGCCTCACAAATGAAAACTCGAACGTCAAATCTAATTGAACCAATACATTCTAAACATTGAAATATGATTGGATACCAAAAAATTTACTATTTTTAGAATTTTTTAGCTATTTTTTCAGATTTTTATAAAGATGAGACAGAAATAATAATAAAATAATGATGCCAAAAATGACAATCTTTCAAAAATTCAAAAAAATAGCTAAAAATTCTAAAAATTATAAAATTTGGTATTTTGCATGTTTTCAATATATAGATTGTGTTTAGCAAATTAGATTGGCCATTTGACTTTTGGGATATGAGATTTGAATGCAAAGCAAAAAACGTCCCAACTTTGCAAAGCACCGTAATTATATTCCTATTATCATTAATTATTATTATTATTATTATTATTATTATTATTATTATTGTTGTTGTTGTTGTTGTTGTTGTTGTTGTTGTTGTTATTGTTATTGTTATGAAAAGAATGTTCTATTCTATTTCCCCACTCCACTGAATCCAGTGCCAAAGTAAACGCGTAAAAAAAATATCACAGGGACGCCAGATAGTAGGAACTTGTGGGGTGCAAGTTGGTGCGGCGAAGGAAGGACCACTGACTATAGCACGAGAAAAATAACTGTGGATAGAACTTAACATAATTCACTCAAAAAAAAAGAACTTAACATAATTAGAAGACGGAAACGAAAGAAAAGAAAGGAAGAAAGGATTGAAATGGAAATTCACATGCAAAGCAAGGCGAGGGAAGAATAGAGAGTGTGAGAGGCGTTCACTTCCGCTGTTATTCTAATTCAGATAACAGGACCTGTTATTCGAATCCGGGCCGCCAGATCAAAATCAACGGATGAGATTACAAAAAGGTCCTTTATAATCTTAACCTGCCGATCGGTCCGTCCGTTCTAATCTAACGGTCCGTATTAAACAAACAGGACCCTGTTATTCTTAAAGAATAACAGCAGCAGATTCGCACTCAGTGTGTGGGACCCACAAAGGGAGGGGGGGGTGCTCATCCTCTGTAGCGCTACATTGTGCAGAGCAGGACGTAAACCATTGGATCATCTCAAGATTGAACAGATCTCGAGATGATCTAACGGTTCACGTCCTGCGCTACACAAATACAGCGGTACAGAGGATATGTGATCGAAGGGGGAGGAGTAAATGCTCTCTTGCTAACTCCGGCGCGCCTCTTCTGACACTACTGCTGCAGCCAGTTCCCTTCCTCCCCCCCCCCTCCCCTTTTGTTTCACTCACTACTACTAACACAGTACCACGCCTTCTCCTCTCTGTTTCTCCTTCTGCAACGGAACCATGCGTTTCAGAGTTGAGACTCGCTAGATAATACTAGATGAGAATTGTTTCACAAATGTTCTTTTTTGTAAATGATACTTTTTTTTTAATAAATGATGTTTAGTTGAGGTTTACTTCAATGATCTCACTGTATTAAGTTTCTTTTTGATCTGATAACTATAAATGAATATTACTCGATATTAAATTTATATGTAACTAATAAAATTATTTGGGTATGATCATGGAAACAACACCCTGCTTAGTTTGTATATATGTATATAGGAAGTTACAATTGGGTGTTAAAATTAGCGAATATATTACAAAATGTGTCATGAAATTAAATAAACTTCTTATATAAATTAATAATTGATTTATTATCACAATTATTTTTAAAAAAATTGTTTATTTTTTTAATGTAATTTCGAATACCAAGAAAATTGTAGTTATGCATTCTTAAATCATAAAAGTATCCCTTCAACTTTTTCAAAACAAAAACTTCTTACAAATTTTATTCAAATACATTCTCCAACATATTCTTAAAAAATTGCGCTATCTATTTTATTTTGTTATCATTTTCTTAAATAAAAAAAAGCATGTGCCAATATGTATATATATACTAGTAAAGAGTCCACACAATTTGCTTTGGGCCGAAATTGTTATTTCTTATAATAAATTTTTACGATAACAAATAATGAGGCTTATATTGAGGATATTGATATGGGCCTTAAATTTTAATGGGCTGAGACATTAACGTCAACGGACATTAACGTAAATCAACGGTTCTGATCTATCCAAGAAAATGATAACGGCTCAGGTTTCTTATTTGGAGAATATAGCCCTTTCATGTCATTTTTCCAATATGTTTTTTATAGAGTAAAACTATGGTGCTCCTAACTCAAAAATCATACTAAACCATCTTAAAATTTCGATTTATGGGTCTCATTACTTTATTTATAGCAAAATATCATAGAATTTTCCATTTTTTTAGATTTTTAAGTATTTGTTTTGTATTTTTTAGAGATGACATAGTTTTATACATTATTTTATTAATATTTTGATGTCATTCTAAAAAATTTCAAAACATATACTTAAGAAATTAAAAAAAAGGAAAATTTTTGTATCCTAAGAGATTTTCATATAAAGAATTTAATGAGAATGATAAATCAAAATTTCATAATGGTTTAATATGATTTTTGAGTTAGGAGCACAGGAGGTCTCCATATTCTTAGGAGCACGCTAGATTTACTATGTTTTTATATATCCTTACTAATAATAAAAGCATATTGGAAAAAATGACATGAAATGGCTATCCTCACATCTGAGTCGTTGATCATTTTTTTCGATAGATCAGAACCGTTGATGTACGTTAATGCACGTTGACGTTCTCAGCCCATTAAAATTAAGGCCCATATAAATTATGTCAAATTAAAGCCCATTGCATATTATCTTAAAAATTTATTATAAGAAATAATAATTTCAGCCCAAAGCAAGGAGTGGGCCTTTTACTAGTAGTAAGGATGTATGTATACGTTTGGCAAGTATAGTAAGTTAAAGCAGAGTAAAACGTTAAATCACCTTTTTTTTTTTTGAGAAATCAGTGGTGTTTGGTGGTAGTGAGATAAATAGATGAAGTAAAGTTGATGTTATGTGTAAAAGATGTGAAATATTGGTGATTTAGTTTACTATACCTATATAGCTGCGTTAACTTACTACACCTTAAATCACTTCCATTTGGTGACTTAAAATTGATTTAAGAGTTTAAATTAATTTTATTACAGCTACCAAACGCAGGGATATGGTCCAGTCAAAAGAAATGGAGACCACCTAGGAAGCAAAAGGAGAGGAGAGCTTGGAGGCAGGCGCGTGAGATTGGGTTAGGTTCACTGGGCGGTGAGCGCATGCACTCTGGGTTCTCTTGAAGTTGCTGAAATCATAGTACCAGCCTGTCCGCTGGGTACACTCATTAAACGGTAAAAATTTTCACATTTTCTTCTTACCCTGTACTTTTTTATTTTTTTTATTTCTTTGGTGCAGTGAGAAAAGGCAGCTATTCACACTCGCAAGTGAAGTCATCACACTGTGGTGAAATTTCTATTTAGCCCCTCCGAAGTTTAATACTGGATATTGAGGGTCTGTTCGGTCAGGGGCGGAGCTAGGATTTGAAATTAGGGGGGTCGAGACGTCGAGGGACAAAATTTATTGGGAGTGGAATGAGAACTCTCAACAAAATACACTGCATATTAATGTTTCTGTATACAAATTCGAAATCATTGGGGGTCACACCCCCCTCCGCCCTCCTCCTCTTCGCCCCTGTGTTCAGTAGACTCAAATACTATAAAAACATTTATAGGCATCGAGGGCTCGTTCGGCGGTGCTATTGACTTAAATATTTAAGTATTTGCTAAGTCACGCTCGTTCGGAAAAAGAAAAATAGCTTAAGAAAGCTTAAGTCTTAAGCCATGAATATGGTTTCCTTAAGAATCCGGGCAAGGCTTAAGCCCCGGTCAAAATGAGGCTTAGGGAGAAACTTTTAATCCGTGCTGAGGAACTTATGTTTGGAAGGATTAAGAGACTAAGGAAGCTAATTGAAGTCTAAGGAGATCTAATGAAGAGTTGCCGATATAATGCAATGAGAGTTTATAAAAAATAATTTCTATTCCCCGTTCGGCAGCCAATACTGTCAATTCCTAATAGAAATTTATTCTTCTAAAACACTTGTTTCTTATAGACAAAATTTAATTAGGTCAAACATAATTAATTTTTTTTATTGATAACAAGCTCTGTGTAGGTTTCCACTAAATACAATCTGAATTCTTGTTCTTATAGAAAAAATTTCCTAAGAACAAATTTTCTGCCGAATGAATGAATGAAAGAATTCCCTTTGACTATACTGTATCATGCAGCAAGGTTAAGGTACATGTACATCAACCATGTTGAATACTGTGTCGGCTGCCTCACTCAACTTTTTGTATGTACTATGTACGTATAGTTATGGGTATACATACAGAGAGGCTGTTGCGTTTTGTGAAAGTTCAGTCAGGCAATGCGTTTCGATTTGATATCCCAAAATCATAACTCAAAAGATCAATGTAGGTTGCTCAATATAATCTACATATTAAAACCTTATAGATTAATGTTTTTTTTTTAATTTTTAGTTATTTTTTTAGATTTTTGAAAGTTGTACAAAAAATACACCAGAATTTGCACTCTATATGAGGTTGATATATACTATATTTTTCCTATCTTAAATTGTGAATATATTGAGGACATAAAATAAATTAAATGTTTGGTAGCTTGTGGATAGATATCAACCCATTTTGTTGGTTGAACTCACAAGAAACGGATATATTTTTTTGGTGCCGTTAATCAATACATATATGAGCATTTGGGGACTTCATCATGATGGTAATGTAAAGGGATGGATAAGCATTGCCAATTAGTTGAGGTTATACCTATCCCTGTGTTGTGCGTTTTATATATGATCACATGATTTGTGAAGGGCAACAAGGTGGGTCTAGTTAATTATTTTGAAACTTTAACTGTTCTAACGCATTCATTTTTAAGGGTTTATTCTTTTCCTTTTCATGGTGCTATATATATATAAGGTTACCAAGTTAATTATATAATGGTCATTCAGGTTTAGATTTATAATTAAATTTGTTCTTCCTTTCCTTGTGTTGGTTGTGTGGAGGCAAAGATAAAATATATAGAGGTAATTTGAGTTCTATTTAATTTTTTCCTATAGATATGTCTATCTATCTATATATTTTTTATTTTTTTGTTAAAGTCTAAATCTTTACTTAATTCTGTATCATCCCACAATTAGTTGTGCTCTGTTAAACTATTATAAGATTCAAGCTAATATTTTATCTCCCAAAACTATCATGCAAAGATATTTACTTGCTCAGAGGAGAGGGATAGTTTTAAAAGAGTTCTATGATAAGGTTTTCAAAAGCTGATCATGCACTAATTAAAGTTCTCCCCTGCAACAAAAGATGTTTCCTACAACCCTCAAAATCCTCTTCTAAAACAGTGTTTGCCAGTAAAAGGGGATTAAGAGCAAACAAATAAACAAACAAAATAAATAAAATTTTGCTATGGATTAGATGAAATATGGGCCGTTCATTTTTCATAATCAGATAACAAATACATGTCTTTTAATTTATATGGCCTGTTCATTTTTCATAATCAGACGACAAATATATGTTTTTTAGATATAATTAAAGATTGATATCTGACAAAAGAACTGCTCGATTCAAAATAAAAGGTTGCTTAGCTGATCCATAGAAGAACAACTCAATAAATAAACAAGAGTAATACCTAGCGTCCATAGAATATTTGTCCATAGTATATTTGTCCATAGCATCCATAGGTTACAAATCGATTACAAAATCGGATGTTTTTTTTTTTTTTTTTGAAAAAAGTGGGCTCATAGTCCCTCCGATTTCTATTGAAACCTAAAATAGGGTTACAAGAAACACAAAACATCGTCTCATATGGGATGTATTTATTATATTATGAATGTGTTAATGGACGTATGAATACATTCTGAATAAACAATCCAAGTTCTGAAAACAAAATGCAAGTAAAAGCAGCTTAACATTAACAAAAGAGAAGGTTATAAAGAGAGAAAGAAAAGAGAGAGAGAGAAAAAACTTCAAATAAGCTCCCCCCCCTCCCCTCTCTCTCTTACTAAACCAACAACCAGAACAACATCCTTCCTTCCTTTCCTTTCTTTCCTTCCTTCCATCTTTCCTTCAAACACACACTACTAGTAACCAGCTACTAAGCTCTGTGTTCCAGCAGCAGCACCAGCAGCAGCTGCATTATTATTATTATTATCCAATCCAAGCTAGCAACTTTGATCTCATAATAACATTTCCCCAAAGCACCCTGATTTTGTTTCTTATTACTTGCCTTTTCCTATCTATTTTTACACTTTTAAAACTTTCATAATAGCTCCTCCGTCACCTTCCCTTCTTCTCTTCTTCTTCCCCTGATTTTAAGGGCTCTCCCTCTCTTTGACCAGATCTGTTAACAACACTCTGCTAGCTTTTGCCTGCTTTGCTCGCTTTGCTTGCTTTGTGCGCATCCCTCCCTCCCTCTCCCTTCTACTCAGTGGAGGAGTAGCCATGAGTAAAGACGACTCCAATTTCCTCAAAATGCAGGTCTCATCTCTCTCTCTCTCTCTCTTTCCCTCCCTATCTCCCTCTCTCACCTCATTTCCTACACCTATCTATTTCTTTATACCAAGCACTAATTAACCTTGTTTTTGTTGGGTTTTTTTTTTGTGGGTTTTTTTTGTTTTGTTTTGTTTTGTTTGGTTGGTTACAGACTTGTGTGCTGAAGGTGAACATTCACTGTGATGGATGCCAGAAGAAGGTGAAGAAGCTCCTTCAGAAGATTGATGGTACTTAGTTTAGTTACTTACCGGCTAGTTTGATTTTCTTTTCCTGTAATTAAAGATTAAAGATCTCAGCTTTTTTTATTTAATTAATTGCATGTTGGGTTTTTTTTTTTTTAATATTTGGTTTGCAAAATCTTCTTTCAGGTGTGTACAGGACAGAGATAGATTCTGATCAGGGCAAGGTGACGGTGATGGGCAGCGCCGACCCTGCCACCATTATTAAAAAGCTCAACAAGGCCGGCAAGCATGCCGAGCTCTGGGGCGCCCCGAAGGGCGGCAATATGGCCAACCAATTCTCTAAGCTCAACCTCGAAGGTGGTAAACAGAAAGATGGTGGTGGTGGCGGCGGTGGTGGTGGCTCGGCTAAGAATCAGAAGGGAGGGAATGGGAATCCCGGGAATGGTAATCCGGGGAAGGACCAATTCCCTCCGAAAGGCGCTCTTCCGCCGCTCAACCCGCAGCAGCTGGCGCAACTCCAGCAGCTGCAGCAGATGAAGGGGTTCAAGGATCTCAAGCTGCCTCCACTCAAGGATTTCAAAATGCCGCTGATGGGCAACAATAATCACCCCGGCGGCAATATGGGCGGCGGCGGAGGCGGTGGCGGCAAGGACAATCAGAAGCAGGTGAAGTTCGCGCTGCCGCCTGAGGATGAATTTGATGAGGGCAGCGAGTTCGACGACGAGTTCGATGATTTTGACGACGAGGAGTACGACGACGACTTGGACGGCTTCGACGATGATTTCTACGACGAGCCCAAGATTGTGAAGCCGGTGAGCGTGAATGGTCAGGAAGGTGGTGGCAAGAAAGGTGGTGGTGGTGGTGGTAATAATGGCAAGAAAGGGGATGTCCCCGTGCAGAATAATAAGAATGCCGGTGGTAATAACGGGAAGAAGGACGGGAAGGGGAACCCGAACCAGAATCAGAGTCAGAATCAGGGAGGTGGTAAGAACGGTAATAAAGGTGGCGGCGGCGGCGGCCCGAGTGGTGGTGGTGGTAACAATAACCAGATGAATCATGGAGGTCAGGGCAATGGCGGGGGCAAGAAGGGAGGTAATGGCGGTGGTGGGCATGCTGTCGGAGGCGGGCCTGGTGGGCCCCACCCACACCAGCTGCCCATGGGCAAGCCCGACGCCAGAATGATGGCCCAGATGGGCCAAATGGGGCAAATGGGCCCGATGATCGGGCAGATGGGTCCGATGAGCATGGCCATGGCCGGGCCTGGCGGTGCTGGTGGTGCTGGTGGGCACCACCACCACATGGGGAACATCGGGGCTGTGCAGGGGCTACCGGCAATGGGTGGCCCGCCGCCTCACGAAATGAACCCGTTCCAGCAACAGCAGTACCTGGCTGCATTGATGCAGCAGCAGCAACAACAGCAACAGCAGATGCAGCAACAACAGATGCAGCAACAGCAACAGATGATGATGAATGGAGGATATGGGCATGCACACGGGCACGGACATGGGATGCCAGGACATCAACACGGGCACCCCGGGATGGGGTACCAACAACCCGGAATGGCGTACGGGTACGGTCGACCGGCGTACATGGGACCGCCGATGATGCACAATCCGCACGGCGCCGACCCCTACACGAATTTCTTCAGCGACGAGAATCCTAACAGCTGCTCTCTCATGTGAATCAAGTGAGGTAAACAAAAAAGGGGGAAATCAAAAAAAAGAAAAAAAAAAAAGCAAAAGGGATGTGAAATGTGAAATGTGATATGTGAAATAGTTGGGGTTGTTTGTGTTAATGAATGAAGGTGAAAATGGTGCTTCTTCTTCTTCTTCTCTAATGCTTTTTTTGCTATTTTCAGAGACTTTTTAAGGGGCAGAAATCAGAAATCAGTAATTCAGTATACAAGACAGATGGGGGAAATTACATGATCAGAGAGAGCTAGTTTTAAAATTTCTTTTGTTTTTTTTTTTTCTTTCTAATGTTGCCATCTTTTATATATTTTCTTTAAAAAAGTTGGTCACTTGGAGATGAAGTTAGGTATAGTACTTAATCAGTTTCTTCTATCTATAATTCTATATCTATATGATAGATTCTCATAACATAAGCAAGCTTGGTAATTAATTCCTTGGATCATCATGGCATGTTGTTGTTCAATTCAAGCTTTTTGGCAAAGAGGAAAAGAAAAAAGAAAAGAGGGGCGGGGGGGGGGGGGGGGGGGGTAGCTTAGCTAGGGTTTTACTTTGTTAATGCTGTGTGTGTGAGAATTGAGATGTTGTATTTATTTGTGAGTTTTATAAAATTGGCAAAAAGGAAAACAAAAAAAAACAAAAAATAAAATATATATATATATATATATGAGGATAATAATAATGGTGGTAGTCAAACTAATTAATTGTTTGGTAGCTAGTGAAGGAGTGATGATATTGATCAGTGAGTGACTCTCTCTGCCTCTGCCTTTGCCCTTTTCCCTTTTCCTTTTTCTCTCTTATTACCTTTTTTACTACATTGTTTGGTCTGCCCAGCATCCTGTCGGAAGGAAAATGGTTGTTGGGTCGGGTTTATTTAATTTATTTATTTACAATCCGCATTTGCCAAACTCATGCATGCTAGGTTGGAATTAATTTATGATTGGCGGGTAGCGACCACCTTTATATCTATATACGGGTCTATCGTATTTTTTATGAACAATATATTATTTTTCAATAAACATTTGTATTTTTCCGATCAACATATATTACTCTCTAGTAAATTACTAGATATACTACGGTTTTCAGTAAATATTTATGCAACTATAACAAGCACATGAGTGTACGTGGGTGTGTCGGATTGTGAGAGGAGTGGATGAGTGGATTACTTTACAGGTGTATTCTACGTGTTTTCCTTAATTTATCACCAACGTGTTTAATTAAATTATATATATGAAGAAGGGTCAACTATTTGAGTAGTTTAGTGTGTAGTTTATTTTAACTGTATTATTAATTGCTGATCCAAATAACAAATTGCATCTGGTAGTATTCTGATCAGTTTTTGTTCCTATTCCAAACTTTTGCCATGGCAAAGTTGCAGGAAAACAAAAATGAATTTTTACTTTAATGCTCTCACCAAAAAAAATTTTCTTTTCGATCTGACGATTATAAATTAATATTATCCATAATAAAATTCATCTGTAATCTGGGTGTGAGCACAGAAGCAACGTCCAACAAAAATTACTTGGCCATCTGGTAGCTTTTTTGTGAGAGTACCAGAGTGAAAAAAATAGAACGTTGTACTTTGAGAAAGTTTATATTGGGATTGAAAATTTTCTATTTTGATGCAAGAATTTTTCATTCTGGCACTACTGCTTTAACAAGTTAACCAAAATAGCAATATGATCATTGTTGTTAGGCAACCTTGTGAAATTGTCAGGCTACCTATTATTATCTTTTAATAAAAAGGTAAAAAAGTCTTTTTGGGCATTTATATATTGAGAATTTGTAGTTAATTTTTATTGGCAAATTAAAAATAATAATAATAATAACTTGAATAAAAGGATTAAAGGTATTTAAGGCAAAAGAGTAAATTAATGGTGGATTACGTACAGCATTTATTTGCTTGCAACATGCATTGGTTGGACTCAAAAGTGCACGTAATGATGGATGTGGAGTGATTATCTCGTAGTTAATTATTAAGGGCGTGTTTGGATCATCCGGAATAGCTCTATTCAGAGGTTAGTATCACTGTTCCGAAGTAGAATGCAATCCAAACAAGAAACTGAGAGTTGGGAACAGTACAGGTTAGAGCTATTCTCTATTCCTTCTCAACCTTAGAACAGCAAACTGCAGAGAGAAATAGGTATATAACAAATGATTAAAAAAGTATAGTCTCTTTTTTTTATTATTTTCCTACCTTCTCTTTGCTTTAGAAGAGAGAGAAAAGACAATGGATAAAGTTTTTGTTCCTTCCTTTGCTCCTGCGATGTCCAGCAGTAGAGAACGAGTTTTTAATTTCCAATCTCACCATGGTGTTCTCCTCACATCAGGGAGTCGATAGAGATCCAACATGCCTACTTTTTTTCGACAGTTCTGAGCTCCCAACAACACCAAACTTGGAATTTGAAGCTTGCTTCGTAATTCTCTTGCTCTTATGAGCTCTCTTCTCTTTTGGTACCTTGATTACGGCAGTGAAACTGAAGATAGACATTGCAAGGATGAGATTTAACGGTTGCCTCATGTATTTGTTGGAGGAAGGCAAGACTATTTGCCTCGTATGAGACTGGTCATTGCAAAATACGGCTTCCTACTTTTAGCTCATAGTTTCTTAAAATAAAAGAATGTGATTAATTTTACTAATTAAATATTTTATTTCAATTATTAATCATCAGTTGCAATGTCTGAGTAATAATTCAAAGCAAATAAAAAAGAAACCAAGAATATGGTTGCATGAAAAAGAAATGAAATTACTATTATTTTAATCCAATCCTTCCATCACTATTCCAAACATACAATCCAAACAACATTTTTACTATCCCGAATTACACCAAATTCTTACTATTTTCAAGCTAATCTCAAAATCACTATTCTTTACTAATCTTACTTACTATTTTCTATTCCTCTATTTTTTTACTAATCCTTACACGATCCAAACGTACCCTAATTAAGTAGTTCGTATTAAATTGGTGATTGCGAGTGACATGATTGATTCCATGTAACTATGTAAGAGCATCTCCAAGAGACTCCCTAAAAATGGATCCCAATATATCTATATTGGGTGTCATTCTAAATTTTTTGAGAGCAAATTTCACCTCAATCTTCAACAGATTCCCAAAATATGGATCCCAATACATTTGAACGGTCTGGATTTGGTTTTGGTTTTGGGAAGTTGGATTGGGAGTGCCCAAAAAGGCCACCAAAATAGGGAGATTTGGCTATGGTTTTGGGAATGCTAAAAATAGGGATGACTTTTTAGGTATCTCTTGGAGACGGTTTTCTCTCCTTAATTCCCAATTTTTGGTTTTAGGAGTGTTTTAGGGAATCTATTGAAGATGCTCTAAGGATGGATAATCTCTTCTTACCCAATAGAATTTAAACCCTCGGATGGGCTGATAAGCATCTCCCAAAAGGCGTCCACCGAGTATCCTCGTTCTCTCTCTGTTTTTCTTTTTTTTTTAAATTGCGTTGACAGTAGGCAACAAATATTACAAGTTGAACTTCCTAAATTATATCAATTTAGATAACATCATTTTTGACTTAAAAAATATTATCTCTGCCAATGGAAATTACATGATGGAATCAAAAGCAAAAATAGTGTTGCTTTTGTAGTTGAAGGTGCTCGTGAAATCGGAGGAAGAGCTCTTTGTTTCCGGCTTACAACAAAACAAAAGGGGCGAAATAACTCAAAACAAGCTTACAAGATGAGAATGGAGAGATGCAAACAGGGGCGGAGGGGGGGCGTGACCCCCCCTGATTTCAAATTTGTATACAGAAACGTTAATATGCAGTGTATTTTGTTGAGAGTTTTCATATAACCCCTCCAATAAATTTTGTCCCTCGGCGTCTCGACCCCCCTAATTTTAAATCCTGGCTCCGCCCCTAGATGCAAACAACAAAATAAGTAGTAGAGGACTAATCTTTGATATGGTGGAGGAACATGATGTTGCTGAGAGGTCAGACTTTCGAGGGGGTTGCTACGACTATGTAAAGGGGAAAGAGGGAATGATGAAAGTGTTTCGCCAAAGGGCAAACCCCCCACCTAATATAACGGCTAAGGTTGTATTTAACTTAAACTTGGCTTATTAAGTTTTTTGTTTTTAGTTCACTTATCGTTATTGTCTTAACATCATGCGGCAAAGAGATAGCTATAGGTGCTTCAACAATCGTTTGATAATTGAAGGAAATTCATTATAAATTAGATTTGTTCAATGCTCGACGACAATTATTTAACTTGAAGAATCAAAATCATGATGTTTGATTATTTGGCAATAATAAGAGAACTAAAAACATATGCTAGCTGGATAAAATCTACATTTTTTCTTAAATTTAAATTTTTACATATTAATTTGATCTATTTTTATATTGTTGATTGATTTATTTACTTCATGTGGACATCATTGAGATTCAGGGGTTCAGAGTTTAGGGTTTAGGGTTTAGAGTCTACAATGTTTTATACCTATACATAACTTTAATTCCAACCAAATTTATTCACAATTTTTTTGCCATCCCTGGAAATATTAACTTCAGAATTTCCATTTATGAAATACTTAAAAATGAAATTATATTACTTTGAAATGAATTATTCCCGGAGACATAAATTGGAGATGCAAAGCCTTTGAGCTTAAACATGAGACAAGGACAAAGTAATTGTGTATTAGTGCCGGGTTTTACTCACGATTTTAAGGTGGGGCACTGAATCATTGCTCTCTATTGCTTCAAATAATACACACATACATACATTAGCTTAATAATAATTATAATATAGCTGGCTGTCATGTCATTCTGTGGGATCCCACCACACCTCTTAAAACTTTATTGATTCCAAATTTAATTTGAGATAAATATGAGGTCAAGCCACTAAAATTTAAATGTCTATAAAAGACTCTATTAAGGATTCGAAACCTCGACCTCCCATACAGAGAGCGTTGTTCTTAGCCAAATAGCCACTAGACCAAAGGCTGATTCTTTTATTGATTCCAAATTTAATTTGAGAAAAAGATGAGGTCAAGCCACTAAAATTTAAGTGTCTATAAAAAACTCTATATAGGATTCGAAACCCTGACCTCTCATATGGAGAGCGTTGCCCTTAGCCATTAGACCAAAGATTGGTTCTTTTATTGATTCCAAATTTAATTTCCAACCCAACACATGACATGACATGAGCGCTTATTGTAACTTGTAATAAATATGGCCTTTATTTTGGAAAATACGTAGAGTCCACGCAACAAAGTAGGTCACTCATCCACCTCTCTCCCAGCCTGACACACCTACGTATACGGTGTACCCATGTGCTTATTACAATTGCATAAATGTTCACAGTAAACTGTTGTGTATATATTCACTGAAAAATGATATATATTAATCGGAAAGATATAAATGTTTACCGAAAAATAGTACTTGTTAATTGAAAATACAGTGAATCAGCATATAAGTGAAAATAGTGAATGCTAGCTATTACTCTAATAAATACGGCCTTTATTTTCATTTACACATCCTGACCTTGTTATTTCATTTCATGTAATGTAACCTTGGCAGTGTACTTTCATGATGGTTGCAAGGTATAAACAGAACAAAACAAAACAAAACACTTGAAATGAATCCATTACATTAATTTGTTTTTGTACTTTGTGAGTTCACAAGGCATTAAGTTTCCTTTAATTAAAAATTTTTTTCTGAAGTACTGATGGAAATTTTTGTATGTATATTTTTGTAGGGAAGAATTAATTCACTGAAATTATTATTACAATAAATTGAATAGCTCCAAATGAATTCAAATTTTGAAGTTGAGTTATTGATTGAAGCACTACTCAGTGAAAGCTGCACCATAAATTACTCGTGTTATTATTAATTTAATATGTACGTGAGTTCAATAACTATTAACCTTAATTAAATAGATTGTAAAAAAAAATTGTAAAATCTTAAGTATTTAATCCTTATCATTACTCCTAATAAAAGAATATTAGATTTTATTAGATTTTTTTGACATGAAAGTTCTATCTTCCCTAAAGAAGAAATCACAGTCGTTGATTGTTTACTTGGATGAATCACCACCGTTGACGTATATTAAAGTCCTGGCCCATTAAAATTTAAGGCCGATATTAATTTCTTCACAAGGGATCAGCTTTCATCCATTTATATAAGATATATTAATTTCAGCCTTAAAAACTATTTATTATAAGATATATTAATTTCAGTCAAAACAAGGCATAGATTTTTTACTAGTTTTTTAAAATGTAAGTTGAATTGAAGTGCACTCAATGGACAACAACATACATTCGTCATTCTAAAACAAGGACAAGTTCCAATGACCTTAAACAAAGTAATTAATTAATTAATTAATTAATTAATAAACTAAGAAACGTAAAAAAAACAACGATTGGGCACTCATAACGTAATACGCTTAATTACACGATACCAAACATAATTAATGCAAAAAAAAAATTGAATACACCAACACTTAAAAATCTAAAAATTTAAAAATTATGAACAGTCCAAAATCCAAGTCTAATGGGAAATTTAGAAGAGATGGAAGCTTCTCCTTGGGGCATTCAAAAATTCCTTCTGTTCCAAAATGACACACACTGCGTTGCCCAATGCCCACGTCCTGTCCCTCTTTTCCCACATATATATAATTACATCTTTAATCATACCGTTTTTATAATTTCTCGGAATTGGGTCTCTTAAAATTGGATTTA
>JASGLE010000535.1:0-28928 GCA_030179965.1 Cyperus esculentus | reverse complement strand
GTTTGAATGCGCATTCAGACATTTTGTCTGTATTCAGACGCAGCTCTCCTGATAGAAAATTCTGACAGTATGTCTGTAATTCTGTATTCAGTCGCTGTGTTTGTATGCGTATTCAAACGGTTATAACTTTTGATAGGAAACTCCGATTCGGGCATATGATCTATCGGTAGAAAGCTAACGAAGAGACCTATATGGTGCTATTAGTAGAAATCCTAAAATATATGAATGCTGCTTGTGACCACTGCGGTCACCTGCGAATTATTGCAATTTTAATAAGTGTTTACTTATCTGACCGCTGCGGCCAGAATGCACTGTGACCGTGTGTTGGAAGCTAGAATTATTGATAGAAACTCAAAACTACTATGGTACTATATGATACAAAAACTATATATTCTGGTGGGAATAAACTACAACTCTGAATACATGATCACTATTCCACACATCTCAAACACAACTACAAAGACTCATTATATAGCCTAACATACACTAAATTATCTACCTAAATTAGACTCCTAACTTCCTAAATTATGCAGCAACTCTATTTTAGCTAATATTACATATAAGTAATGCTAATTCTAGATCTCAACTATTATTATTGTGCGGCTATTTCTGAACTTTCTGAACAAGGGGTAAATTCAGTATTTTGATATTTTTAGACTTTGAATTATCTTCAACACTATGGCCGTTGGTGAAGTAGGCATAGTTGTGAGATTTGTTTGTAAACAGGGATAATATTAAGATTTGTATTTGTTTTAGGGTCAGACAATTTTTTTTTTTTTTGTTTTAGAGGTGTGCTCGCAAAATGGCTCCGTAAGTTTAAGCTCACGAAATTGTTTAAAACATATGATCAACTTAGATGAATTTACGAAATTGTCAAATGACCTATTCCAAATGAATGGCCCTGGAAGAACAAAACAATTGTATCATCTTTCTCCAATTGGGCTCCTGAACAAATATTAGCACCCTAAGATGGCCTACCTTGCATTTGCTATCAAGTTTCGGCTGGGGTGTGCATCACCAATAAAATTCAGGAGCATATATATACTTTTATGAAAGGGCATAGGACTGGACGCTCCATTTTGTTTCAAGTCTATATCTAAAATGGAGAAAAAATATCACCATGCTCATGTAGATCAAATCGATGACTTTTCAATTTTTCTGTCTTTTCACTCTATACATCTTAATATTCCATTTTCCTCTCTTCGTTATCAAAAGAAAGAAAAAAAAAATTGCTTTCGGTTCTCCTTTTTGTTCTTACAATTCGGTATGGCTTTTATATTTGATCCATCGCCTCAGATGAAGAAACTGCAACACTTTGCTCCTAGTCCAGCGAGCTTGCCTGACAGATTTCGGCCTCGCTCCTTCCTAAGATGGAGAGTCCGTAACGCTTCACTCAATTTTATAATTCTATCCTTCTATTCTACTGCATATTATTAAAACAAATATTGTTTCCATTTTGGTTTAAAATGCTGTCCATTGGACGGGTTTCTTGCTAGTTTTTATAAAAGAATAGACAATTATATACCTCTAAAATCTTCTTGAGTTTTTCTAATATGCATACCAAATTTTGTTAGCATCAATGTTATCACAACCAGACCGGACATCAACCCAGTAAAGCTTTGGGTCAACGGTTCACTGGTTAGACCGCCGGCTGACCGGTTTGATTGCTAGTTTCTTTACACAAATAAATTAATTAAGTATGATAATTAGTATATGAAAATTATTATACTATAGTTATTTTCCTCAATTAGTATGAATAAATCACATATATATTAAAAATTATAAATTTTAGATTGTATATACAAATTTTTACATCTTAATTAATTATGTAATAAAGAATACAGATGTGTAATGCCATTATATAATAAGACTATGGAGTTTCATTTGAGATTCATTTTTTAAAAATAAGAATAACATTAACAGGAATGTTAAAAAAAGCATGTACTGAATAAATTTAAAAAAACATGCTGAGTTAAACATTTGTTATTTAGAAAAAAAGTATGCATTAAAAAATTAGAGTAATGTTGCCCACCAGAGCATGGCTCAATTGGTAGTGGCATTGGCTCCCTATGTAGAGACCTGAGATCAAACCCCGGATGGGGCGAATTATGTAGGGTGCATGTGTGTGCACGCCTATCGGCCTACGGGCTAGAATAAAAAAAAAAAAAATTAGAGTAATTTTCCAATGCCATAAGATTTTTATGCCACAAACTCACTTTTTCATTTATATTTGAAAATTTTGCATTCAAATTTCAAATCAAAACCGTTGATATTATTTATATTTATGAATTTTGGAGCTCATTTCATACTAGATTAATTGGCTCAAAAATGAATGAATTCTAATTAACTATGATTGATTAATTTTGATTTTCCACATGCTTTATGAGAATGTTATTTCTGAGTATATTAGATAATAGATATACCAAATTCAAATTTTAGTAGTGGTTATATCACAATATATCTTCATTTAAACAAGTATAAAAAGTGACTATAATATATATGAAAACTACATATATTAATTAAGAGGAGGGATCCATTGACAATGCTTATAATGACAATCTTGACAATAGGGATTTTGAAAAATTTGTAAAAATGGTTAAAAATTCTAAAAAATAGAAAAACGTTTATAGAGATATTGTTTAACTTATAGATTGATTATGTTTCAAATTATATTCAATTTAAGTGACGTTTGATAGCTCTTTAAAGCTTGTTAAATTTCAACCGTTAAAAAATGTGTAAAATTTTGATAAACCATCAAACAATGTTCAAATTGATTGAAATTTGAAGCACTATTAATCTATAAGTTAAAGAATGCATCCATACAAGTTTTTTCATTTTTAAGAGTTTTTGTGAATTTTTAAATTTTTTTTAAAATACCCATTGTCAAGATTGTCACATTTAGCATTGTCAATGGATCACTCCTCATTAATTAATATGTATGTCATAAAAAATAAATAGTTAGAAGGAGATGATACTTTTGGGAAGGTTAAGAGGATTGTTAAGAAGACTTGAATAATTTCTCAATTCTTACATAAATTCTCTGCTTTTTTATTGTTTTTTAGATGTTAAACGCTTGATGGGACGACGTTTCTCTGATCCATCTGTTCAAAATGATATGAAGTTGTGGCCTTTCACTGTAGTTTCTGGGCCAAATGACAAGCCTCTTATTACAGTAGAGTATAAAGGTATGGTGAAAAGGTTTTGTCCTGAGGAGATATCCGCCATGGTGCTTGCCAAGATGAAAGAAATTGCTGAGATATATCTTGGTTGCACTGTGAAGAATGTTGTCGTTACTGTCCCCGCACACTTCAATGGCGATCAACGCCGATCAACTATAGATGCTGGCAGCCTAGCTGGCCTGAATGTCCAGTGTATCATGGATGAACCCATTGCAGCGGCTGTTGCTTATGGTTTGGATAACTCTAACAACAGATACGTGCTCGTCTTTGACTTAGGTGGGGGCACCTTTGATGTCTCCCTACTTTCCAATGTAAATGGTACATTTAGAGTGAAAGCCACTTCAAGGGACTCGCATCTAGGTGACGAAGCCTTCCATAAGCCTATGATCAATTATTGCACAAGGGAATTTAAAAGGAGGTACGGAAAGGACATAAGTGGTGATCGAAAGGCCTTGTTGAGACTAAATAATGAGTGTGAGAGAGCAAAAATAACTCTTTTGTCCCAACCCCATGCTACAATCAGTGTCGATTATCTTTATAAGGGCATTGATTTCACATGCCGCATAAGCCAAAGTCGATATGACGAACTCAATGCCGACTTGTACAATAGGTGTATAAATCTTGTAGAAGAGTGTATTGGGGAGGCTCAGATTGTGAAACAGGACATCGGTGAGGTGGTTCTCGTGGGTGGCTCTACAAGAATCCCTAAAGTGCAGTATCTGCTTCAGGAGTACTTTCCAGAAAAAAGGATTTGCAGAGAGATTGATCCAGATGAAGTCATTGCCTATGGAGCCACTATTATGGCTGAAAAACTCAGTGGCCAATTAGGTACAAGAGAGGACGTCCTTCAATTTGAAAAAGATAATGCTAGAAAAAATGATGAAGAGAAACTTGCCCTTCAATTTGAACTTTCAGAAGCCCAGAAACTCATAGAAAAAGCAATATCTGAAAGAGATGATGCCCATAAACTCATTGATGAACTACTAACGTCTGAAAGAGATATTGCTAGAAAAGAAGATGAAGAGAAAGCTGCCATTCAATTTAAACTTTCAGAGGCCCAGAAACTCATAAAACAGCTAACATCTGAAAGAGAGAATGCTAGAAAAGAAGTTGAAGAGAAAGCTGCCCTTCAATTTAAACTCTCTGAAGCCCAGAAACTCGTAGAAAAAGTTACATCCGAAAGAAATGATGCTCGAAAAGAAGTTGAAGGGAGGGTTGCTCTTAGATTTGAACTTTCAGAGAGCCAACAACTTGTAGAACAACTAAAATCTGAAAGAGATAATGTTAATAAAGAAGTTGAAGAGAAAGCTGCCATTCAATTTGAACTTTCAGAAGCCCAAAAGCTCATAGAAAAAGTAATGTCTGAAAGAGATGATGCCAGAAAAGAAGTTGAAGAGAAAGCTGCCCTTCAATTGGAACTTTCAGAAGCCCAGAAACTCATAGAAAAAGTAACATCTCAAAGAGATAATGCTAGAAAAGAAGTTGAAGAGAAAGCTGCCCTTCAATTTAAACTTTCAGAGGCCCAAAAACTCATAGAACAACTAACATCTGAAAGAGATAATGCTAGAAAATGTTGGAATATTGTGCTGCAGAGGATATGGCCCTTGATCTGATGCAATGGCATAATAGTAAAGGGTAAGTACAGCCTGATATGGAGAACACAACAAACAAGGAAATGAGATGCAGCCAGCAATAGGCGTATAGCCTGGATGGAATGGCATATTATTTATTTCCTAGATTAGAATAAGAATAAGGAAAGTATGTTGTATTGTGATTTGTTTTCTTTTCCTCTATATAATTCTCTAATGTGTCTCCTGTAAAGAAATACAAAAACTGTGTACCAGTAAAATAAAATAAAGAGAAAAGGGGTGAGGTTGAGGATATAGGTACTGAGTTGGTACCGAACCTCGTTAATTTCTTGTGTCTGTGAATTGTTGTTCTTTTGTTGATGTTAAGTTGAGAGAAAAGAAGTTGAAGTGAAAACTGCCCTTTAATTTCAACTTTCAGAAGCCCGGAATTAAAAAAATTCTTGTCAAAACTGGCATTTCTTATCAAAATTCTTGTCATCTTACAAAAAAAATAATTTTTGTTTGCGTCAACCCAAGTGATTTGGGACAAAACTTCGGGGAATTAAATCATTACATTTATTATCTTTCTTACTCAATTATATATATTTGAACACTAATTCAAAGGACTTGATCAAGTTAATGCAACCACTTTGAACAGATACTGCGCAACAAAATGTCCTTGTGTACCCTTCATTCTCCTCAATTTCCCTTCACCCATATTAATCTCTTTTACCCTCCCTTAACAATGTCATTAAAAATATATTTAATTATTATTTTTATTTATTTATTTTTATTTACACTCTCAAACTTTTATATAAGAAAATTTTGTATAATATAAAACATATGGTATTGTATTCTCAAAACTTAAAATCTTCTTCTTCAAATTTAGAACAATATGTCATATAAAAATTATTTTTAACATATTCATTTAATTAATGATAATAAAACTAAGGATATAAGATTTATATTATTGTAAGTTTAGTAAAGAAAAGATAGTTTTTTTTTTTAAATATTCTATTCACTATATTTATAAGGATATCAATACTATTTGTTTTTATAATATTATAGCAAATTAAATTTTTATAATAAGAGGTGAATTTTATTTATTATTGTTATTTTAATAAGATGAATTGAATTTGGCTGAAAATAAGGATTGTAAAATTAAGTATTCTAATGATAAAAAAAATTCTATTATGGAGTATTTATGTAATACAAAATTTTTCATGAAAACCTTGATGTGTAAATAAAAAGATAACATAAAATAATAAAGAAAATTATGTACTGTTATTTATAAAGGAAAGTAAAAGAAAATTAATATAAGGGAAGGAGAATGAAGGGTACACACAAGAGCATTTTGTTGAATTTTTTGGAGGAAGGGCAATTTGTTTAATAAATTTTGAAATGAAGGTAAAATGTTAAATTGCCCCATTCAAGCACCTTTTTCAATAATACAATTTATTGATCGATAGCATCACTTATACAAATATATATATACACAATAATGCTCAGTCCATTTTCAACAAATAAAAGAGATAAAGAAAAAGAGAAAGAGAAAGATTTCATAAAAAAAAAAAAAAAAATACCCCATTGACTTTGATCTAGTTATTATCCAAAAAACAAAACTATATGGAAGAAGAGAAAAGTAAAACAATGGAATAATTAATTCTATATATAATGATATAAAGGGAACAAAAATGATGTGGCTTGCTTTCTGAAGCACCCATAGCAGATCTATCAAAAAACCGAACTCCCCCTCTGAAATCTTGAAGAGTTAAATATATAGGAAGGAGGATGAGTTCTACATCACCGGCAATAGGAATCGATCTTGGGACGATATATTCATGCGTCGGAGTGTGGCTTCAGCAGCACAATAGGGTGGAGATCATAGAGAATGACCAGGGCAATCGCATCACCCACTCATGCATCTCTTTTACCGATCATGAGCACCTCGTTGGCGATGCGGCTTTCAATGATGCTGCCCGCAATCCCCAGAACACCATCTACGGTTGCTTTTCTTTCTATCCATATCTATTATATATACTATTTTTCATGCCTTGGCCTCAGTTACTCGGAGGGAAAATGTTCTATAGACTATAAGTCTTTCATAAATCTTGATACAAAACATACAACCTGAACATCAGAGACCAGAAGAATTTTATATAGTTAAAGGAATTTTGTAAGACTGGTTCAATAAAAGTTTGAGAAACATCCTGTGTCCATTGAAAAATGATGGGTTTTGAACCTATCGCTAATAATACCCTAAATAAACTTAATTTGGTCGCAAGCGCACGACCGTGTCAAGTAGTAATTGGGGTGTCGAATCCACAAGGACAAACTCGTAAACTACTGGTTCTCGCTATTTCACTAATCTAGACAAACAATTGTTGGTTGGGTTGCAAAATAAAGTAAACAAAAACAAATGACAATGGTTTTTAAACAACAATAATAAAGATTCTAGGGGCGTCGGCATTCCTATCCATTAGGGTATTAATCTACTTGGTTTGTTATTAATTCAGGCTTAGTGCGGTTTTACCTAGTCTAAAATGGTACTAGCACTCATGGTTCGTGGGCTAATACCGTACTCTAAATCACATTGGACTTCACGGTTAGGTACTTCATCCTATTAATTTAAAGTCATAAAAATGTGTAGGTCCTAGTTGTACCAAGTTAAAGTTAGCTAAGCACAACTAAAGTTATACCGTCTAGACTATTGGTTTCATCGCTAGATACTTCACCTCTAATCTAGTTTTATTCTTTTGGTCAGGATTTAAGCAAGTGATTGTTGGTCAGTTACATAAATTCCTAAGGCATGAGTTGAGACAGTTGGTTAAACTACGCAATTCAAGCATTCAACAATTATTAAAAGAACAAATCACATAAGCCATGAAAACAACAAGCCAAATAAATTAACAACACCTAATTTCAAGTCTACATGCCTAACCCCTAGAAGAGGGTTTAGCCTTCCATACTAAACAAGCAAAAATCCAAAAATATTGAAACAAACATCTCTAAGAAAATTAAAAGAAAAAAAGAGAAATAAAACCAAATTCTTGCAATCTTGAGAAGAGATGTCTGCCGCCTTGCACCAATTGAAAGCTTGCCCGTCGCTCCGGAAGATTTCGACAATGGAAAGAAGATTGGATTTTTCTCGGTCGAACTCGAAAGCGTCACCCAAAAGAGATGAGAGAATTGGAGAATGAGTTGTGTAGAATGGGATGTGAAGAATGAGAGATGAAGAATGAGAGATGTGATAGGATGGGATGAGATGAATGAGATGTGTATCATCAGATGTGAGGAATGAGATGCTAGGGCCTTTATATAGGAGAGCAAATGATCTTTGAAGCATGCAATTAGGTTTGTGGGATTGCTATCTGGACTAAGCCAGAATAGGAATGAATTGGCGCAGCATCAATCCAAAAATTAAATCAGAATCAGGCACCGATTGGTTTCCTCTCCTGGTTCTGCTTGGCTCACAAGGTCATGAAGCCATAATTTCTTTCCATTTTGATGTTGCGTGGCTCGCAAGAGGTGCGCCAGGAGAACAGATTGTCTTCAATTAAATTTGGCAATTCATGATACTTGATAAATCAATCTTCCTTCGTAGCATGCATCAGAGGAGAAGGGCCCACCGAAGATCATGCCAAGTTAATTGCATAAATGAAATTCATGCAATAACATGAAACAGAAACGGGTCATGAAACGGGTCAGCAGTTTAAGTGCTTCAAATTAGCTCCAAAATCTGCAATAAAAATATGAAATGCGCAGTAACCGACATCTTGACAACAATTGCAAGAAACAAACTAAAAATAAATAAAAATGCAATAAAACAAAACAATTGGTTCTGGTTTCCGACTCAATCATGTATTAAATCATAGGTCAAAATATCACTTATCAAAAAACTATCCATTCATCCATAGATGTATATGGAAATTTAACATATACATTCCGGAATGTAATAAATGCATATCGAAATGTAACCTATATATGGACACTATAGACAGTTTTTCTATGAATGCTAGGTATTACTCTAAAAGTTTGTGGTTGCGAATTGCTGCCCATATAGTTATCGGTTACATTAACTTACTCCAATTATGTTATACAAGTAAATCTAAACTCATGGACTTCTAAATAAACGCTACTCCAAAATCATATCAAATTAGCTTCAAATTTTGATTTATATGTCTCAATAAATTCTTCGTATCAAAATCTTATGGGACACAAAAATTTTTCATTTTTAAATTTATTTTCAGTATTTGTTTGAAACTTTTTATCAATGATACATATAACTTGATCATATTATTAATATTATATTGTTACGTTTTAAAATCTCGAACAAATTAATCCTTAAAAATTTTCAAAAACTAAAAAAGTTTTTTATCTCATAAAATTTTGATATAAGAAATTTACTGAGCCATGTAAGTCAAATTTGGAGGTGATTTGATATGGTCACGGAAGGGAAAAAAAAACTCCGTGAGCTTGAACTCACGACAAATTTACTCATGTAATATTAATATTGTGCATATGTGCTTAGCTTATAAGAGCTATGACTTATGTATTATTTGAATAATATAATTCTGATTTTAATTAAGCTCACACTTTTGTATATATTTCTTTTACTAGATGTTAAGCGCTTGATGGGCCGACGTTTCTCTGACCCATCCGTTCAAAATGATATGAGGTTGTGGCCTTTCACTGTAGTTTCTGGGCCAAATGACAAACCTTATTTTACAGTAAAGTATAACGGTATGGAGAAAAGGTTTTGTCCCGAGGAGATATCTGCCATGGTGCTTGCCAAGATGAAAGAAATTGCTGAGACATATCTTGGTTGCACTGTCAAGAATGTTGTCATCACAGTTCCTGCATATTTCAATGACTCTCAACGGCGGTCGACCATTGATGCTGGCACAATTGCTGGTCTTAATGTCTTGCGTGTCATGGATAACCCATTGCAGCAGCTGTTGCTTATGGTTTGGATAACTCTAACAACAGATACGTGCTCGTCTTTGACTTAGGTGGGGGCACCTTTGATGTCTCCCTGCTTTCCAATGAAAATGGTACATTTAGAGTGAAAGCCACTGCAGGGGACTCCCATCTGGGTGACGATGACTTCAATGTGCCTATGATGAATTATTGCATAAAAGAATTTAATAGGAAGTACCGAAAAGACATGAGCGGTAACCTAAGGGCGATATCGAGACTGAAAAATGCATGTGAAAAAGCAAAAAGAACTCTTTTATCCCAAACCTATACTGTAATCAGTGTCGATTATCTTTATGACGGCATTGATTTCTTATGCCACATGAGCCAAGGTCAATTTGACGAACTCAATGCCGACTTGTACAATAGGTGTATGAATCTTGTAGAAGAGTGTATCAGGAAGGCTCAGATTGTGAAACATGCCATCGGTGAGGTGGTTCTCGTGGGTGGCTCTACAATAATCCCTAAAGTGCAGTATCTGCTTCAAGAGTACTTTCCCGGAAAAAAGATTCATCGAGAGATTAATCCAGATGAGGTTGTTGCTTATGGAGCCACTATTCTGGCTGCAAAACTCAACGGTCAGCATGGCTTGCAAACACAGTAGGCTTGATCTATCAGCAAGAGTATTGAAGGAGATGAAGTCCATGCTAAAAATTGCTTCTATATATATATCAGTTTCATCATATACATCTTCTCTGTTTCCTCTGTGATATTGTAACTGGTAAGTAATTATATTCCACGGATGTCATGTAAACCTCCTATTATACTATCTAGATTGTGTGGTTAATAAAGCTGGTGAAAGAATTCTGTTTTACTGTAGATTGAATATTTATCTCGCATAGATTTTCTTTGGAATAGATTCATGTTCATATCAATTAGATTGGTTCACTGTAATTAATATTTCTTGTGAAATTAGATTCAGGTTCACCTCATGGATTTGAAAAATAGCTCCCCATATAGAAAAGCCTGCCTCAATTTATTAACTAGGTATACTGGTATTATAATTGATAGAAAGAATTGAAAACTCTACAGGAAGATTCAAACGATAATCCATGGAGAAAATCATTATTTATCATCCATTATGTTAAGTCATCAAGATTTACTCTACCTACAATTGACGAATCTAATTGGCAAACTTATCTAGAGTGGACACGATAGTAATTGAGTAAATAAGAAAATATAAAAGTTACACACAATTGATACGAAGAACTGACTTTAAGAAGTGACTTTAAGAAGTGATTTTCTATCATGTTCACTCTGATTAGACGCACTCCTCTGGTGATGGTCTTCTTGGCAAACGATTTGGTTCACTTTCATGAGGCCCACCAAGTAATTTTGAACTGATTGATCCAATCCATTCTCTCCATCTCGGTCTCCCCATTTGATACTGCATTTCGATTGCATGACAAATATGCTTGAGGTAATATTCACCATTGAAGTCAAAAGTAACACCTTCTGCAAGCATTTTGAAGAGGTCAAAGATCTCAGCACCACCGTCTAGTTGATCGACAATTATACCTCTCTCTGTAAGTAAAGAGACATCCTCCAGAATAGTTATAAATTGAGACAAAAATACAACGTAAGCAGTCATGTAATTTCCAAATTGGGGGCATGTTTCCTCGAACAGAATCAAGTTTCGGAACAGACAATAGGTGTTAGTATCAATTGTCAGACAAGGAATTTCCATAACACCATCACAAAATGCGATGTCAAGCAAAGAATGAGTATTATCACTGCAGGGTTGTCGTTTCTTGAACTCAATCCCTGCATTACAGTAATCTGAAACTCGATGCCATCCTAACAATTTAACACTTTGTACCCCATCATCATCATGGCCATCATTACAAGTACTGAGATCTGGTTTGATCTTCACGTGCATTTTATTAGGTTCAAAATATTGATGACACAAATGCAGTAAATGGTGAAGCTCTTCCGGGCTATCCAATTTAAACTTTGCTTTTGGATATGAGAGGAGTACATCGTCCTCCATGAACCTTGAAACATTTTCCAATAGTACTGTATGTTGAGTATGGAGGCACTAGCTATAACAATATTTTCTATTATATCTCAAAATATTGTTACAACTACTACTTAAATACTAAACCTCCATATACCCCTAGCTTCTTACTACAATCCTAACCTCCAATTTACTACTATCTCTTGCTTGGTTTTCTTCATCCAACTCCACACCCCTATTTATACTAGTTCTATGGAGAATTCTAGAACCTAGATATTTTTCCATAGATATTTTTATAGATAATTCTAGACCTAAGATATTTTTCTTATATCCATAATGTTCTAGATTATTCCTAAGAAATATCTAAACACCACATTACTCTAGATAATTCTTGATCTTGAGCTTGATGGGCTTGGGCCTCAGCGTTGATTCTCAACACTCTCCCTCAACGCTGACTTTGTACTATTCCGATTTTGGTACTCCGCGTCCATCCGGATCATCATACTTGCAACCTCGCCTTTGTGCTCGTTGAGCTTGGCACTCCTCAGTTATTTGCGATCGAACTTCCCGATGGACTTCTTGAACCCGCTCTACTAGTGGTCCCGGCACTAGTTTTCGTCGAGCTCCGACTTCTCGACGAATCACCTGATGGGTTGCTTCTTCTCGCATAACCACCCGTCCTTTGGCAATAGCGACACTCCTATGTGTCATCTTGCCTTTGTCATCATCATCTTCCTTTTCGGTGACGACTTCCTCCTCAACGCTCTTCTGTAGCTTCTCCTTATCAGCCACGACGCAATTTACAACTCTAGTGTTCTCCACGACTTTGGCCTCCTCATCGACCAATTCCTGTTTGACATCTTCGGTGTCTTCCATGAACGATGACTCGGAACTGATCTCTTCCTCCTCGAGATCACTGGCCTCCTCGACATCTATGCCATTGATGAAGGACCGCGATTCGACGTCTTCTTCCTCAAGCTCATCAACTTCTACAATGTCTCGTATATTGTCGATGGGCCAAGCCTCGATGTCGATCTCTTCTTCATCTTCTATGGCATCTTCTTCATCTTTGATCGGCCACGACTCCATGTCGAACTCCTCTTCCTCTGGCTCATCAACCTCAGCAACCTCTATGCCAACTACCGACTGTATTCCAACAGTCGCCACCCGCGTCCCAATCTTCTTCATATGGGACCTCCTCCGGCACCATCTCCACTGTGGTCACCGCGAGGCTTTCTTCATCTTCCATGATTGCAGCAGTGAGTGCTACTTCTGCATCCCACTCTTCTTCACAACCACTGCTCTCATGGACAATGTCTTGGCTTCTTGAGGTCGCCACATTACCATGGCCTTTCTTCTTCTTCCGCCAGCAATCTCGTGCATAATGCCCTCTTTTGCCACAATTATAACATCGATCGTCATCGTCTTCATTGTCATCGGATGAGTCTCGAGCTCCCCCTGAAGAATTAGTCTTCTCTTTAGGCCTTCGTTGCTGGCTAGACCTTCCTTCGGGTCTACCTCTTGACTTTCGGTCAGGTCGACCCGTCTTTCGGTTGCTGAACAAGGCCTCTTCTTCTTGCTTCAACGAGACTCCGGCCATTTGCTTCACTAGAGCCTCCTGGTTTGCGAGCATATTCTCCAGCTCCAATAGTGTTGGCTGCGTTGGCCAACCTTGGACGGCTGCTATGAACCCGCTGTACTCGGGTCTTAGCCCATTGATGAGAATCCTTCTCATCCTTTGCTCGCTGATCTTTTCTTCAGGGTCTATTTGAGCAATCTCACTACAAAGAGATTTTACTTTTGTAAAGTAATGGTTAATCATCATCTTACCTTGTGAGATTGTCATGAGCTCCTTCTCAAGTAGTTGGAGGCGCGCGTCGTTCTTCTTTGAGAAGAGTGTTGCTAGGGTATCCCAGGCTACCTTCGGCGTGGGCGCTTCTCTGATGTACTCCAGTAGCTCGTCTTCAACGGCTGTCCTGAGTACAAACATTGCCTTCCCAGCCTTGATTCGCCATTTCCGCAGAGTTTCGGCTTGCTTCTCCACGGACAGAGTTTCGGCTGGCTTCTCTGAAGCCTTCTTCTTTTTCGTTTTGGGGTCAGCAACCTGTTCCGATACCGTCTCTTCTACGGTATCAACTTTCGGCGGGGTCGTCTCAGACCCGCCTACTACCTCCCATAGGTCCTGCCCTTGGAGGTAGGACTCTATGCATGCCTTCCAATATATATAATTACTAGAATTCAATTTCTTCATTCCACCAATCGTACCTGAGAAATCCATGGCTTCAACTAGGACGGCCGACGTCTAGTAAGCCTTCTTGAAGATTTCTCCTCCACCGCACTTCGCAGTCCCGGACTGTCGTCAAGCTGCGGCTCCTTCGACAACTTGTCGATACCACTATATTGACTGGCGGAACACCGGCAGAATTCCGGCTCTATGCTTGACCCCTACCACCGACTCTGAACAAGCTCCGACAACTCCGGCTCTGATACCAGATTGTTGAGTATGGAGGCACTAGCTATAACAATATTTTCTATTATATCTCAAAATATTGTTACAACTACTACTTAAATACTAAACCTCCATATACCCCTAGCTTCTTACTACAATCCTAACCTCCAATTTACTACTATCTCTTGCTTGGTTTTCTTCATCCAACTCCACACCCCTATTTATACTAGTTCTATGGAGAATTCTAGAACCTAGATATTTTTCCATAGATATTTTTATAGATAATTCTAGACCTAAGATATTTTTCTTATATCCATAATGTTCTAGATTATTCCTAAGAAATATCTAAACACCACATTACTCTAGATAATTCTTGATCTTGAGCTTGATGGGCTTGGGCCTCAGCGTTGATTCTCAACACTGTAATTGGGACATTTCTACCTTTAAGAACTTCAAACAATTTTACGACAACAAAAAACGGTATCTGGTTTTGTAGGAGCACTAAATCATGTGTCCAAACTGTAGTGTACCAATGTTTTGAACCGTACATGCTATCGGTACCATTGTCAGTGTATGTATAACTGACATCATTTTGTTCACTACTTCCAACTTCAATGCCGGTCGAAGGAACATAGACATCCTGTTCCATACTTAGCTTCCTCTCGTATGTACTCGACATGTTGATATTCAAAATTGGTTGTGTTTTTGCACTGGTCCCATACAAAATGCAAAGCATGAAACATCCATCAAGTAATATCATCCTTATAAATTCATCACTACTCATTTTAATCTCGCTGGCAAAACAACTCCTTATCTGCTGTTCTAATCCAGCCACTGTCTCCAGGTAATCTCTCATGGTTTTCTCATGATTTAATCCAAGAATGGAGCTAAGAGACTCCCATTTTGTTTGTTCCATCTCCAGTGTAGCCACAGCTTTGTGGTGATATGGCCCAATGGAGATGACACTTGGCTCGTAAACATCATCATCTCCATCACATGGCATTCGCATCTTATGAAGCAGGGGAAATTTAGTCTTCTTTTTACTTCTTGTTCTTGCCATTGAAATGACTAAATCATTTACTTCAATTATGTGTGCTTCATCCATCTCAGATCTCACTATCAAATTATGGGTATCCTGTTTCAATATAAACATATGTTATTAGCTTCCAATTATTATCATTTTACAGAAAAGAGACTATAGTTTAGGTCTTGATGTTCAGTAAATTGATTCCTTGATAGATGTTATGATGGTACGTTGGTGGCTTCTATCAACCTTTCGAAAAAAAAGATAAATGTTATGATGACCTTTATTAACAAGGGCAAAAAAAAAAAAAAGAAGAGCTAAAGCAAACGAACAAACAAATAATTACTGGCATGAATAGATTTAGGAGGAACTTGAGTAAACCAGATTGAATAACATGAGGTTATATAACCCTAAACTGAGTTCAAGAAAGAAATTTAGAAATCAAACCTGCAAGAATATGATGAAACCAAATCAACATCTATGCAGACATGTACACTATGATCAATTCTTGGGAATAACCGCCATTAATGATGATTTCATTTGATTTTTCACACATGAGGTAATTGTGGAAGAGTTCCTTTTGTAAATTTGTTCGACCACAGATTAAGTTATTCCGAAGCTCTATATATATACAATTGACAAGCGGGCAACGGAAAAGATTGTGGTGACCAATTAAGCCAGCTTGGAAAAAGGTGTTGGCTTTCTATGTTAATCTTTTGGATGAAGATCTAGGACTTAATCACTGTTCCTTTCTCATAGGGATCTTCTCATTTACGCAGCAAGAAAGTGAAAGTACGACGATAATGGGGCCCGAAGGTGAGGCCATGGGTAATGGGTTCAAACAGAGTGAACTTGGAAGGAGATACTAATTAGCATCTTAAATAATTGGGTAGCCGACTCTGCCTCTAATATTAAGAAAGCCTTCAATCAAAAAATGATTTTTATTGGTATCTAATATCTAAATACACATTACAGATATTTTATCGATCAAATTTAATGGTTTTAATTTGAAAAATTACCATGAAATTTTGAGTGATCAGTAGGAAATTAAATTTTGAGGCATAAAGGTAGAGAGTGGAACAAGTACAAAAGGTGGAGGCATTTGAACCCTCTAAAGAAACTCATTTAGGTTGTTTCGTCATTGGAAAGTAATAAATATGGGGATCTACCAGGAATCCATATCTCAAAAGTATGAAATAAAGAGGTTTTGTTTTCTATAAACAAACTTGTGCAATTCAAGCTGTAGAACCATACTTGAAGCATCCAATATGCCTCCAAATTACATGTACATAGAGACCGCTATGAATTCTCCATTTTTTCTTGATTTACCATGGCACCATTCTTTATGTTGCCAACTTTCATTGTTTTCACATGCGTTGGCAATTTTACTAAAATGAATAATAGTCTGAGACTCTGAGGTCAGCTGAAGTTGATTCATTGAACAGCAATCTGCACCATTGGCTTCCATAAGTTTAGAATTTTGTGATTAAGTATGCAATGATTAATTGTATACTAAAAATATTTTAAGCAATTATGAAACTTCTGCAGCAAAATACAATAAATTACATGAAGAACACACCCTCGTCTCTACTGTCACTAAATGCTCCAACACGACAGCAGTCCATTGCGATTATTCATCTCCTATATAATTAAGTTTAATACTAAATTACGCATTCTTATTTCTGTTTTTTATGTATGGATCACATCTACTAAATACTTATTGCCTTTGATGGTGTTGGTTTTAGGGGTGGTGGCAAATAGAAGGTCCCTCTGCCCGCTATGTACAGCTTTGCTTCCTTGTTAATGTCTTCTTTCAATCCTATATCGCAAAACAATACCTCCATGAAACAGGTATATATATACATTGCAAGAAAGAAGATTAAGAATGACCCAAATGAAAAAATTGCTTGACAAGCAATGTCTTACCATTTTTCATGTAATTAAATTCATCAGTTGCGATGGCATCTCCCATCGTCGGAGTGATAAACATTCCATAAACAATGAAAAGGATAGTTAACCTCATGACTACCTTATGAAGCATTATTGTAAAGCTTGGCTTTCAGTATTTCTTTTCAGGATTACAGCAATTCATTCATCTGCATTGCTTTTATATTGCATTTAGTATCCATTGGTTCTAGAAATGAATGGCAATTTTCAACATAATATCTAATAGGCCTTTATTCAATGTCTAGAATATCTTGTAGGATGGTCTTTATACCTAGATGTAGTTTTTTTCATACCTCTGCCAATGGAATAGATACAACATTATTTTTATGTTTTCTCCCTCCATGTTTTCTTAACTCCAAAATAATACAAACAAAATCGTGCAGTTTTATTACTATTAGCTCCGTGCGCAAACTAAATTTTCAATCGAGCAAGATAACGATTGATGCAGAACTGGGCAGAAATGATATGCTGCGGTATTTCGACCATAACTTCCTCAATATAGGTCCAAATGAGGTGATTCAAAATTCTATAGAAAGATAAAGAAAAGATCTACAACTTTCATGTTTTGGGTTTTCTCATATTCGGAAGGCATCCCACTCGAAATGGCGAATTAATACAGCATGGTCATTAGGGCATAAATAATTTCGGCACTGTTTTATGGGCGGTCCGCCCCAGATGTACGGCGATCCGCCCCAGACGGTTCTGAATTGCGTTTTTCAGATATCTTTTGTACTGTTTGTTTTATGTTTATTTTTAGGGTTTAGTTTTGTTTTCCTATATAAGTAGACTCATGCCCTTTAGGCAGAGGAAGTTGTTGTTTTTATCAAAAGTTATCAAGAAAACTTGAATTCTGTGTGAATTCACAAAAATCTTTCGTGTTCTCGTACTTTTCCACTTGTCGTCTCCTACCGTTCGTGCATCAGCTGGTATCAGAGCAACCAGGTTGATGGCGGATGCAAACCGTGGTCGTGGTCGGGGTCGTGGCCGAGGTCGGGGTCATGGAGTTGATCCTGAGGAAGAAGCGCCGGCGAACCGCCATCGAGACTAGCGAGATCTGGAGATCGCAACAATGAGGAGACGGATCCGAGAGTTGGAACGCCAACTCGCCGAGGCAAGGATGGGTTCCACCAACGGGGAGGAAGAGGAGGAGTCGGTCTCCCTTGACTCTTCCGCAACGGGCGACGATGATGAGGAGTTCAACCCGTGGGGAGCTCCGAATCACGGGCGAAATCAGCGTCAGCGGCAGCGGCCGGAGCCTGAACAGCCCTATCAAACCCTAGGGATGAAGATCGACCTACCGGAATTCGATGGTAAATCTCACCCCGATGAGTTTATTGATTGGTTGCACACCGTCGAACGGGTTTTCGATGTGAAGACTCTGACCGATGAACAGAAAGTGAAGTTAGTAGCCATTAAATTGAGGAAGCACGCCTCGATTTGGTGGGAGCACGTGAAAACTAGGCGTGCCCGGGAAGGGAGGCCTAAGATTCGGAGTTGGAGTAAGATGAAGAAGAAACTAATGGCCAAATTCTTACCCACCCAATACCGTCAGGAGGCTTTCATCGAGTACCACAATCTCAAGCAAAGAGGTATGTCGGTGGAGCAGTATACCAATGAGTTTGACGTTTTGCGGATGCGGTGTGATGTTGTTGAGGAGGATGAGCAGATTGTGGCTCGGTATTTGGCTGGGTTGAAACCAGAGATCTCCGATGTGGTGTACCTACAACAGTACTACTCATATGATGATGTGTGTAGGTTGGCCTTGAAGGTCGAGTCGCAACAAAGGAGAAAGGGCGTCAGTCAACCGCGGTACCAAAGCCGTTTCTCCGGCGCCGAGACTAGTAAGCGAGCACCTCCCTCCAACCTTAAACCCGCAACTTCAACAACCCAAACTCCAAGCCCCAAACCCCAATCCGAGAAGGGACAAACCAGTCGGGGAGGTTCTATGACCAACCGACGTTGCTTTAAGTGTCAAGGGCTCGGACACTTGGCGGCCGATTGTCCGAACCGGCAGATCGTTACGCTAGTTGAGGAGGATGTGGACCCGGTATATGACGAGTATGACGAGGGTCTTGAGGATCATCAAGCAGACGATGAGGAGGTCATCTATGCCGATTCGGGTGAATCCTTGGTGGTCAGATGCGCGTTAAGCGCGACAGTCCATGAAGACGAGTCGTGGTTGAGGCACAACATCTTTCATACCAAATGCACCAGTGGCGGCAAGGTATGCAACGTGATCATTGATGGGGGCAGTTGTGAGAATGTGGTGTCCCACACGATGGTGGAAAAACTCGGACTCAAAACCGAGGACCATCCACAACCCTACAAGCTGTCTTGGTTCAAGAAGGGTAACGAGGTAAAAATGTCGAAACGGTGCCTCGTGAAATTTTCAATTGGAAAGAAATACACTAATGAGGTTTGGTGCGATGTGGTCCCTATGGACGCATGTCACATTCTATTGGGTAGGCCGTGGCAGTTTGATAGAAGGACGCGGCACGATGGGCATAGGAACACCTACTCGTTTCACAAAGATGGTGTCTCAATTACCCTTGGTCCTTCAGATTTACGGATTGAGCCCAAGAGTCATTTGTTATCTCGTTCAGAGTTTCCGGATGAGGTGAAACAAAGGGTTGAGGTGTTTGACTTGGTGGCGACAGAGACTAATGGTAATAGTCCAGAACTTTCACCGCGGGTCAGGTCATTAGTAGAAGATTTTCCTGATGTAGCACCAACAGAATTGTCATCTGGATTGCAACCTATGAGGGACATCCAACATTGCGTTGACTTTGTACTAAGGGCTGTCATTCCTCATAAGTCCGCTTATTGCATAAGTCCTAAAGAGCACGTGGAGTTACAGAAGCAAATGCACTCACAAGTTCGAGGTCCGATTGAAAAATCAAACAAGAAGTACAAAGGGCGGGTAGACAGGCGCCGCAAGAGGATGGTGTTTAGAGCAGGCGATCTGGTATGGGTTCATCTCCGAAAGGCACGATTTCCAACAGGCAGGTATGGCAAGCTACAACCTCGAGCCGATGGACCGTTTCGGGTATTGGAGAGGATCAATGATAATGCCTACAAGATTGATCTACCGGGTGAGTATAATGTGTCGGCCACCTTCAACGTGGCGGATTTATCTCCTTACATCACCGACAATGAGAGTGAGTCGTCGGTGGGTGATTTGACGGATGATGACGTGGCCGATTCGAGGGCGAATCTTTTCTTAGCGGGGGAGAATGATGCAGAACTGGGCAGAAATGATATGCTGCGGTATTTCGACCATAACTTCCTCAATATAGGTCCAAATGAGGTGATTCAAAATATCTATAGAAAGATAAAGTAAAGAGCTACAACTTTTATGTTTTGGGTTTTCTCATATTCGGAAGGCATCCCACTCAAAATGGCGAATTAATACAGCATGGTCATTAGGGCATAAATAATTTCGGCACTGTTTTATGGGCGGTCCGCCCCAGATGTACGGCGATCCGCCCCAGACGGTTCTGAATTGCGTTTTTCAGATATCTTTTGTACTGTTTGTTTTATGTTTATTTTTAGGGTTCAGTTTTGTTTTCCTATATAAGTAGACTCATGCCCTTTAGGCAAAGGAAGTTGTTGTTTTTATCAAAAGTTATCAAGAAAACTTGAATTCTGTGTGAATTCACAAAAATCTTTCGTGTTCTCGTACTTTTCCACTTGTCGTCTCCTACCGTTCGTGCATCAACGATCTAATTGAAAATACAATACCTACTTAATTGTATGAATTCAAACAATAAAAATCTTTTATTTGTAGTAACTTTGGGTCTCTTTCGACGATCAATAAAGTAAACGAATATCCATCTTATCTCTGAATGAGTTTGGCTGAGGATAAGTTGGTAACAAATTAAGTGGGATAATTTATCACTACTCTTAAATGATAAAGCTGTTTCCACTTTCTTATTATTTATCTCTCGACCAAACATAGTCTTAGAAAATACATTTTGTACTAATTAGCACCACTACGATCAATTGAATTAAATGTTGTGCTAATCTATAAACTAGAAAAAGGGTAACTCTTCAAGCACCTCAACTATACCACATCATCAATATTAGAAATTATTGATTTAGTTTAAATCTCTTCATCTACTTTGATCCAATGGTTTATATGTATTTTCTCTCTTTATTTAATAAAATGATATGATATGTCTAAGACAAATTTAACCCTTAAAGTAGTCCAACATATATGTGCTATTATTTATAAATTATTACAACATCATCATTATTATTCACATAAAAATTTTAAAATTATGTTCAATTTTTATAAAATAAATATTTTTAATTTATAAGCTTTATTATTTATTTGTTATCATGTTTCGGGGCAAAGCCCGAGTTATAGCTCTAGTAAACATTAAAGACCTAATGGTTACATACAAAATTTTAAGGACCAAAACGGGAACAAATCAATATTTAGAAACCAAATTACTGTTTTTCCAAACATTAAAACCAGTTTGTTGCTCATATAAAGTCTGTAGCAAACTTATAGAATATAGTGCAAGGGCAATTGCTTCTTCAAAAAGATTATATTGCCCATATGTCGAACGTTATATAATGATTTCTAGTACTATTCATTATTTTTTCTCTTGCACTATAGTGATTTCTTATACAGCTAATACTCAATTTCTTAATCCGTATCACAGAACGTGCCAAAACGTACGTCAATCAAGTTGTATCATTAGATTGCTCTCAAGTATGATTGCCCTTTAATATAAAATTTCTTGTCACCTAATATTTTTCTTCTTTGGAGAATTATAAGTTTGCCACTTCAAACCTTAAACTCTAATAATTTGTCATTACAATAATCTAGTTTAAAATATATTTTGCCACTCATGTAGAGAAAATATATCTTTTATCAAACAATATTTTCATATTTCCCAAAATACCCTCATATCCATTAAACCTCACTCAATCCGTTAATTGCTTCTTTTTTTTTTTCTCATTCCTCGCCTCTTCTTCTTCTTTCTTATCCTGTGGCCTTCCCAAATAATGAAATCTGATGGGAAATATTATATATAAAAGAGGTGTTCGGAGTGCAATGGGAAAAAATGCGTGGGGATTACTTGTATCCCACCAATAGTTACATGAATTTCATACGAATTGCTTTGCTAACAATCTTGTTATATTATCTTTAATACCTCGATCGAGGAATTTAAATTTTTTTCCTAAGTTACCAGCTGTATTAATTTGGTGCTTGTTAGTAAAATTTTATGTGTGCTGGTATGTTATCAAGTATTAATGGATTTTCAACTCGATTAGCATAGCAATTTTGCACAATATTATAGGAAAATGAAATATTGAGAATTGAAAAGGCTTTGTTAAAAAATCATCTTTCAGATCAACTTGAAAGGTTTCTTGCCAGCATACAGAAGATGGCTTCTGTCAAGTTCTTATATAATGTCATAATGGGACTAAGAGAGCAGGGAAGGTGCAAAGAGGAAGAGAGACGCCCTCTTCCAAGTATCAGCCTGGAGAGACAAGAATTAACCTAATTTTTTTTATCTTGGCGACAAGGTTTCATTAATTGGAACAAATTTGGACTAGCGAAGGGAAAGGAGAGAGCAAGAGAGATGGAAAAAAACATTATGGAGAATTTTTCTATGGATCGGATGAAATATGGACTGTTCATTTATCTAAATTTAATGGTTACGATATACTTGGGCACAAATAAATAGAGATACTTAGATCTGTGAAATTTTAATCGCTCGATTAAAATTAAGCCATTATCCATAGAAGAATAACTCAAAATTTATTCGATTGGAGCAATAATGTTTCAAAGGAAAAAAGATATCTTGCCACATACAATGCCCCCCAGCACCCTGTGATGAGCTGGCAAAAATTTACAAAAATATTTCCTTTTTCAGAAAATTTTACAGAATACCCTTTATTTTCTAAGAAAATTTACAAAATTACCCTATCTTAAAAAATATTTACAAAAACGACCCTCCCGACCCATACACCACCTCATCACAGGGTTGTGGGGACAAAGTTTATGACATAGTATCACTGTCCATGTTTCAAATAATAAGCTTCATGTCTAATTTGATGGGATTAGAGAAGGTTCGGTTGCAGGGGAGAGCATGGCAAATGGCTGACAAATTTGTGGGGATTAAGTAACAATAGTAGCATTGAAAAAAATAAAGCCACCGATGTTGTAGTGCAGCCAGTAATGGCATATATAAGTCCTCCATGGGGGAGGCAAGGGTTCGAACCCTGCTGGGGCAGGTTCGAGATGTGTGTGTGAGTGTGGCCTACTGGCAGTGTTCAAAAAAAAAATGAAAACAATAGAAATGGCAAAGGGCATTTTGGTATGTTCAAAAAATTATTGTATTTTGTTTATTTTAAAATCATTACTATACTAATGTAATAACACTTTTTTAAATTAGACTATTTTGGAGTGACAAATTTGTAGTAGCACATTTCTAAAGTTTGAGTTTTAGAGTGGCAAATCTATAATTCTCCTCTCTTTTTGTTTTTTGTTTTAGTTGCGCTAACCCAAGTCGTGAGGAATCGAAGTCACCTGCAATACCGCAACTTTTTAGTACCCGTTACACTGCCTTACAAAATAGTCCCGTGATCATAAATATTGCCGATTAAATTGTTTTTGACCGTCTTGATTAAATCAATGGCCCTGATCAAATGGCACGTAACTCAAATTTGGATTACCTCAGAGGATATGGACTTTCAACTGAGTTGGGATAAAGCTGATGGAATTATATAATTTTACTACTGTCTTTCTTATATATTTGAACATTCCGAGGACTTGATCAAGTTACGCAACCACTTGGAACAAATAATGCGCAATTAGTGGCAACATTTTCTTAAACAGTCAACGAAAACTTTTTAACAATATATAATTTATAGATCGATAGCTTCGGTAATCAAATCCACGATGCGGTAATGTTCAGTCCATAATCAACAAAAGAAAAAAAAATATACATGAAAATAAAACCCCGTTGACTTTGATTCTAGACTTTCATCTCAAAAACAAAATTGTGTCTTGCTTTCTAAACTCCAACTGAGAGAATCTTGAAGCGTTGAATAGGAAGAACTGAAGAAGGATGAGTTTTGAATCCGTGGCAGTAGGAATCGATCTTGGTATGAGGTATTCATGTGCCGGAGTGTGGCTTCCAGAGCTCAATAGGGTAGAGATGATCGACGATGAGGAGTACTGCACCTACAATACCCCATCCTATGTCTCATTTACCGAGTCTGAGTGCGTCGTTGGAGGCAAAGCCTTTGAATATGCTTGGTGGAATCCCTCGAACACCATCTATGGTTGTTTTCTCTTTTCCTTTTTATTGATATCCTTCTTTTCATGCCATATTATACCCAGCGTATCTTTGCTCCTTATAATGCATGTTGGGTGTCTTGATCCTACAACGGTTAGGATTTAATTACAAGAAATTCCATTCCAAGTAATTTTGGTACATGACAATTATTCGTCTAACATCCCCAACATTTAAGTTATATTTTTTTATTATACCTTTGTAATTTTGCAAGGTTGGTTATATATTTCTAATGATATATCCGATTATTTATTATCATACTCATATAAAATATGTTTTACATTTATCTAGAGTTGTGGATTTTATTGGCTTTTTATGTTTAGTTGAACTATTATATTGTATTATGTGGTTTAATGAACGTTGTCCCGTTGCAATGCACGAGCATATTGCTAGTAAAAAAGCTTAAATAAGCTGGTCGCAATTAATTGGAAAAAAAAATGTTGTACCTACGAGTAAATCACAAGTCGTATTTTAAACTCTCAGCTTTTTTATTCGTTTTTGTAGATGTTAAAAGCTTGATTGGCCGACGTTTCTCTGATTCATCCGTTCAAAACAATATCAGGTTGTGGCCTTTCACTGTAGTTTCTGGTCCAAATGACAAGCCTGTTATTATGGTAAAGTATAAAGGTGAGGAGAAATGCTTTTTTCCAGAGGAGATATCCTCCAAGGTGCTTGCCAAGATAATGAAAGATGCTGAAATCTGCCATGATTGGTTAAACTTTAAAGATGTTGTCATTACAGTGCCCGCATATTTCAATGCTTCTCAACGTCGAGTAACAGAACATGCAGGCAGGATTGCTGGCCTCAATGTCCTGTGTATCATGGATGAACCCATTGCAGCCGCAGTTGCTTACCATTTGAACGATTTGGCCAAGAGATCTTGCCCAAAATATGTGCTTGTCTTCAAATTAGGTCAGGGCTCCTTTGATGTATCACTGCTTTCCATGAATAATGGTACCTTTAAAGTGAAAGCCGCTACATGGAACTCCCATCTAGACAATGACATCACTAGGAACATGATGAAATATTGCATAGAAAAATTTAAAAAACAGCACCAAAAGGACATAAGTGGTGATCAAAGGGCGTTGTTGAAACTCGAACATACATGTGAGAGAGCAAAACGAAATCTTACCAATTGTACCCAGACAACAATTCATGTCAATCGCCTGTATGATTCAATCGATTTCTCATGTTGCATTAGCCAAGCACAATTTGATGAGCTTAATGTGGAGTTGTACAAGAAGTGCATGGTTCTTGTAGAGAAGTGCATCAATGATGTTAAGATTGAGAAACAGAGCATCGATGAGGTGGTTCTTGCAGGTAACTCGTCAAAAATCCCTAAAGTGCAGTATCTGCTTCAAGAGTATTTTCCAGGGAAAAAGATTCATAAAGATATTGATCCAGATATGGTCGTTGCTCATGGAGCCGCAATCCAGGCTGCAATACTCACTGGCCAATTAGGTCGCACAGACCCTCTACTATATACATCAGAAAAAAAATTACTTCAAAACCCACTAAGATTTACAGGTAATGCTAGAATTAGAGTTAAAGGGATGGAAGCCCTTCCAATTGAACGTTTAGAGACCGACGAACGCACAAACCGAACAATGTCTGGAAGAAATAATGCTATAAAAGAAGTTAAAGTGATGGAAGCCCTTCCAATTGAACTTTTAGAGACCAACGAACGCAAAAACCAAACAATGTCTGGAAGAAATAATGCTATAAAAGAAGTTAAAGAGATGGAAGTCCCTCGAATCGAACTTTTAGAGACCGATGAATGCATAAACCAAACAATGTCTGGAAGAGATGATCCTAGAAAAGAAGTTGAAGGGATAGAAGCCCTTCGAATTGAACTTTTCAAGACCGATGAATGCATAAACCAAACAATGTCTGGCAAAAATGATGCTAGAAAAGAAGTTGAAAAGAAGGATTCCCATCAATTTGAGCTAAGGTCTAAAAGAGATGATGCTAGAAAAGAAGAAGTAGAGAGGGCTGCCCTTAAACTTCAACTGTCAGAGGCCCAAAATCTCATACGACAACTAACGATTGAAAGAGATGATGCTAGAAAAGAAGTTAAAGAGGGGGTTGCTCTTCGATTTGAACTTGCAGAGGCCCGGAAACTCTTAGAAGAACTAAGGTCTGAAAGAGATGATTCTAGGAAAGAGGTTGAAGAGTTGCGCCAATTGATAGAGCAACAAGCTCCTCATAAAAGCCAACTAAAATGCTGTGCTGAATACAGTTACTCAGAGCTCCGAGATGCAACCAACAATTTCAATAAATCATTTAAACTTGGGGAAGGTGGATTTGGCGTTGTGTATAAGGGCATCCTCAACAATACTTCTGTCGCAATAAAGATTCCGAAAGAAATAAGTGGTCAGGGGGCAGAAGATTTTCACCAGGAGGTATATATTTTCAACATGAGTATCTTTAAAATACATATTTACTTGAGCAGAAACATCAAACTGCATATGCATATTATACTAGAGTAACTCTACTATACTGTTTTCTTAACTAAAGTTTGTGTCTGTACAAAAATTCTGCATAGTCAAATTTTGTTATCATTAATTCCCAAGGAAACATTATATATGTTTAGCAGATCGTACCTTTTTTTGTTACCATCACAGATTGAAATTCTTAGCAAGGTACGACATCCAAATCTGGTGACACTTATGGGGGCTTGTTTAGAGAATTGTGCGCTTATTTATGAGTACTTACCAAATGGTAGCCTGGAGGACCATCTAAGTTGCAAAATCAACACTTTATCCCTCCCGTGGCAAGCCCGAGTTCGTATTGCATTCGAGATCTGCACAGCACTGAGTTTCCTACACCATTGCAAACCTCATGGTATTGTGCATGGTGATTTGAAACCTGACAACATTCTTCTTGATTCAAATAACATAAGCAAAATCTGTGACTTTGGTCTCTGTCGTCAACTAAATTGGACAACTAGTGCAAGTATAGCTTGCCACTGGACGGAGTGCCCTAAGGGTACACTTGCCTACATGGACCCAGAGTACTTATCAATAGGAAAGATAACACCTCAATATGATGTTTATTCGTTTGGCATTATTCTGTTACGAATAGTGACATGCAAAGAACCAAGGGGACTAAGATATGTAGTAGAGGAAGCACAGAAGAAGGGGTCGTTGAAGACCTTAATCAATGTTTCGGCAGGTACCTGGCCATTTAAAGAGGCCAAGAAGATGATCTCATTGGGCCTTAGATGTAGCGACCCGGTCAGAAAGAATAGGCCTGATCTGTCAACCGAAGTGTTCAAGGAGATGAAGTCTATGCTAGAAGTTGCTTCTGCGTCGGGGTCATAGACAGCTTCTTGTTTCCGTTGTGATGTTGTAATTGATGTCTTAAGTCTTTCTATATATACCAACTTGTTTGTATCAGTACTCTGTGATATTGTGATGGTTTGTACAAATCTATGTTTATTTTAGTCAATTACTCAATTGGCTTGGCCAGGTTGGTAAATGGTACTTATCCTTCAATGCCTTGTAAATTTACGACTAGAAATTATTTAGATTGTGTTATTAATAAACCTGGTGAAAGTATTTAGTTTGATTGGAGAACAAATATTATATCTTAGTAATTTTCTTTGGAGCTGGTTCATTTTTAATTAGTTTGTTTCAGTTTGTTCCTTTCTAGCTAACAATGATAGTGAAATTAAAGGAAATCAGCTACTTTTCATGAGTTTAACCTGAGTTTGGAAACCTTCTCTTGTCCGGTTTAACTTCAATGTTTGAAAGATGTTTAACCTGATTTATAATAAAGATCAGCTATATACTTAACGGGTGATATTGTTAATTAAAGTGGTTAGTGTATCATGATAAAAATGATCCTGGCAAAGAATTAAGAATACAGAATATATATCCTATCGTTTATGAATCGTAGTGAACACTGATTGTGAAACCAAAGTCCTGTTTCAGTCTAAATCTGTAAGTTTAGGCCCATTGGATCTCGGCCCAGTTTGATGAACAAAAGCCCACTTCAACCGACACTTTCACTAACAAAAGCACAAGTCCACCCCACCCGGACCGGACGCGTCAGACTCTTCACTCTTCACTCACTCTTCAGTCAGAGTCAGAGAGACAGACCAACAAAAGTCATGAGGAATTTTTTTTTGTCTATGCCTATTAAAAATAAAAATTAGAGACCTATCCCTGCTTTTAAACATATAACAAGACCATGCCTACTTTTTAAACGCCGGTGTTTACAAGTCAATCTAAACGTCAGCGGTCACAAAATCGGATATCTGAAAATAACAACTTATAACAACTTGATTTCATTCTGAACGCCAGCGTTCACACAAAAAAACAGTTGTAAATTTTCCAATAATTTTTATGCAACAGTCAAGTTTTCTCGATTGTCGTCACGCATATCATGATAGCTAGCAAACTGTCGTTCACTCGTTTAGTCAAATGTTATAATGGCGTAACATCTGAAATAGTTCTTTCTCCTGTGCAAGTGCAATGCAAGATCATTTTTCTTTAATTGACGAGGAT